>PVHY01006715.1:0-45531 GCA_004024945.1 Uropsilus gracilis
TTTTTTTTTTTTTTTTTTTTTTTTTTTTTTTTTTTTTTTTTTTTTTTTTTTTTTTTTTTTTTTTTTTTTTGAGACTAGGTTTCACTATTTTTGCCCATGGAACCACAGGCTCATGTTGCCTGGGGTATCATGAACTCAACCTCAGCTTCCCAGGTAGCTGGGATTACAGGCGCGTGCCACCATACCCAGCTATTTTTTTGGAACTAGGTCTCGCTGTGTTGCCCTGAGTGGGACTTGAACCATGGTCCCCAGTCCCCACCACAGCTTTCTAGGCTGCCACTTACAGGCACACGCCACCGTCCCCATCCTATTTTTGACAAATTTTCTACAGTGTAAAAATGTTGGCACTTATTAGAGTTGATATAGATGAGATCTTATGCTGTTTTTCAGTTCTAAGCTTTGAACTTGTACAAATATATCCACATATGCTGGCCCCTCTAATCATCTCAATTGTACTCTTTAAATTGAAACTGGAAAGGCAGACAATGACTAGAAATTCTCCAGTGCTCAAAATATCATGAAATGCAAATACTCCAGCTTGATATTGAGAAAATTGAATTTAGGGATATTTACCACATTTTCCATATGAAAACAGAAATAGTAAGAAGCATTTATTAAGCACAAATTAGGGGCGAAACAGTGTGCCACATGGGAAGATGTATTGGTCAGTTTGATGGCATGAAGTAGATGTCCCATTCAGAAAGTACTAATTGAGAGTAAGTGAAAGGCAGGCTCAGGGGGAACTGGCAAGGGGTTGTGAAGGGCCCCAGGGCTAGAAGCAGTGGAGCACAAGCAGCAGCTAGGCCAGAAGATTTAAGGAAAATCAGATACTGGAAACCTAAGGGAACTGACAGTTGTAGGGGAGGGCCATCCAAAAGGAACTGAAGTCCTTGGGGGGAAAGTTGCCACTGCAGAAATCTGACCCAAGAGACAGGAGGCTAAGACACCTTCATCTGATTGATATCTTGCTTTGCCTAAAATCAACCGGAAAAGGTCCTAGTCAGTATAATCTATAGAAATCAGCATCCTGGGGCACAGAGCATGATGCAGTGATGTGTTTTTGGTCAAGGTCACTTTCATTTAGAAGTTTGCATGTTTTTTCTAGCTTCCTACACTTCTAAGTTCAGTTCTCTTCATAGGTTTGAGTAATTCTCAGTAATTATTTTTTTTAAATAGAGTTTCTGTTCCCTTCTCTCTCTCATCACCTTCTTAGATACCCATTATCCTTATGTTCCATCTTCTAAAGAAGTACCATTTTTCTTAGAGTGTTTCTCAATGTTTTCCCCTAAATTTTGAGGTTCTTTCTCTTCTGCTGGGGTCATGTGTACATTTATATCTTCCATTTCTGAAATTCTCTCTTAAGCTAGCTTAATTTTCGTTTCCATATTTATTTTAATTTCACTTACTATATTTGTGTGTGTGATATTTTCAATCTCTTTAATGAGGAATTCTTTGTGTTACTGTATCTCTTTCCTAGGATCCTGCACCTGCCTTTCTGTGTTTGCTTCTCCTTACAGAGTTTTATTAAGTTTTCTTAGAATTGTTATTATAAAACCTTTGTCTTTTAGGTTCTCAGATTCTGTGTCCTTTATATAGCTTTCTGGGCTTCTTGTCTTCTCTTTTAGATTTTCCATCTTGTGATCTGGTGTACCTTGTCTCCTAGCTATATATATATATATATATATATATATATATATATATATATATATATATATATATATATATATATATATATATACTGCCTTGTTTGCTTTTGACTTTGGGTCTGTGTCTTTGATTTTGTGTGTTAATCTTCTTGGTTTAAGTTGGCAGCTGCTGAGAATGGGAGGGAATCCTGGAGTCCAAAGATTTGGAATTAATCTGGTCTACAGGAAGAGTTAAAACAGTTAGATATATTTACATTCCTTCTTCCCTTGCTATGTAAGGCAAATGCTGTTCCCTAGTTCATGGAGTCCAAATACCAGGGACCCTCCTCCTTGCCACTCCTGTCCCTATGGTAAGTTGTATAAGCCTTGACTCAGGCAAGAAAAATAATTGCTGAGAACCAGATGTTTCAATCCAAAAGCCCAAAGAGATCGAAATATAAAAGCTTTTAAGCAGCGAAAGAAAATAAAAGATTAAAAAGGCATCCTACTGATATGTAGAATATAGTCACACATTAAACATACAACAGCGATAACCATGGTAAATAAAAATATATATCAATTCAACAATAATTAAACAATCCAATTAATAGGAGGGCAGCATATCTGAACGGACAGTTCATCAAAGAGAATGGCCTACAGCCTAAAGAAACATGAAAACATGTTTATCATCACTTCTAATAAGGGAGATGCAGGTCACAATCATAATGAAATATCATTTTGAACCTTTGAGGATGGCTCATATTAAAAAAAAAAGAAGAAAAAAAAAAACCCAACATGTACTATAGAGGATGTGCAAAAGCAAAACCCTATTATACTGTTGGTGGGAATTTAAACCACCATTTTGGAAAGCAAGTTTGGATTTAAATTAAAATACATTTAAGTCAGACCAGTGGAACAGAATTGAGAGTCCTGAAATAAAACCACACACATATAATGAACTAATTTTTGACAAAAGTGTGAAAAAGCTACCTTGGAACAAAAATAGCATCTTCAATAAATGGTGCTGGGAAAACTGGACTAAGACATGCAAAAAAATGGACCAAGAAAACTCCCTTAATCCATATACAAAAATCAACTCAAAATGCATAAGAGACTTAGAGATCAGACCTGAAACCATAGCATACATAGAGGAAAACTTGGGCAAAACTCTCCATGAACTACAGTTCAGAAATCCCTTTCTGGAAACATCTACAGATGGCAAAAAAAATGAAGGAAAACATAAACAGATGGGACTTCATCAAACTAAAAAGCTTCTGTACAGCAAAAGAGACAACAGAAAAAACTAAAAGATGCCCAACCGAATGGGAAAAAATCTTTGCCCTCCACATGAGTGATAAGGGTTTAATAGCGAAGATCCACAAGGAACTCACACAACTAAACAAAAGCAAAACAAAAAGCCCAATCAAAAAATGGGGAGAACTAAAAAGACACTTCTCCAAAGAGGAAATACAAATGGCCAACAGGCACATGAAAAAATGCTCAACATTGCTAGTAATAAGGGAGATGCAAATCAAAACCACAATGAGATACCACCTTACACCAGCAAGAATGGCCCACATCCAAAGAACGGGCAACAAGAATTGCTGGCGAGGATGTGGAGAGAAAGGAACACTACTACACTGCTGGTGGGAATGTAAACTAGTTCAACCACTATGGAAAGGGGTGTGGAGGACCGTCAAGCTAATGAAAATGGAGCTACCATTTGACCCAGCAATTGCTCTCTTGGGAATCTATCCAAAAGAGACCTCAATGTGGGTACAAAGGGACACCTGTGCTTGGATATTTACTGCAGCACAATTTATAATTGCAAGGTCATGGAAGCAACCTAAATGCCCCAAAACAGATGACTGAATGAAAAAATGTGGTATATATACACGATGGAATATTACTCATCAATTAAAAATGACAAATTTGACAATTTCATAACAACATGGATGTATTTAGAAGAAATCATATTAGCAGAAACAAGCCATAAAGAAAAAGGCAGAAACCAAACGGTTTCACTAATATATGGGATATAGTGAAAAAAATAAACAAAAGCCTTGAGGAAAGTCAAAACAAGCTAAGCACCAAAATGAAGCGCACAACTATGAGCAGGAGGGAAAGGGGGGGAAGGGAGGTGAGGGTGGGAGGGCAAATCCTTGAGATTACAATGTTGTGAAATTTATATATAAATAAATTTTTTTAAATTTTAAAAAATAAAATAAAGTTTTATTAGAATAAAAAAATAAAATAAAATATAGTACATTTAGAAATACTATATGACCCAGAAATTCCACCCTTCATCATTCATCCAAAGAACATGAAACCATAAAAATATACCCTACAATGATTATTGGACCATTTTTTAAATAATGCCTGGAACATGGAAACCACTTAAGTGGATATCGACAAAAGGACAAGATCAGGAAAGGGTGGTAGATCTGCTCAGTGGAATACTACTAAGCAGTAAAGCAAGGTAAAATGTTGCCTTTTACTGCCAAGTGGATGGCATGGGGGGGGGGCGGATTATGTGCACTAAAGCAAGTTAGAATGACAGAAAAATATTGGTCATTTTACATGGTAGACAATTTGACAACACAAAATATTAATGTGCACTAATATGCGAAATGAGGTTTTTGAAGTTACATGAGATGGTGAGGGAGAAAGGGTCAAAGGGATATAAGATATGTTGGTGGAAATTTTTTAAATATTTTAAAAAATGACAATGAAAGAAGAACTTTTAAGAGAGAAGACATATTTTATAGGGACTAATTGCCAAAGCTTCTAGCTGTTTTGACATGTCTCTTGTCTCTGTCAAGTAAACTGTGACATTCATGATCTAAAATTACCAAGCGTGAGCCTTAAATACTAATGAACTTATAAGTCCCAATGATCTATTATATGTTTGTAGAAAACACATTAGTGATTATTTCATTATTATTTAGAAATTGCTTTAAATAGGAATAAAAGCATTATTGAAGGTCAGTAAATAAAATGCCTGCGAAGAAAAAAGTTGCCAAGAAAATACAAAATAAGTGGAGGACTGACTATACATTCTCCCTATTTTATGCAGCATTGTGTTGCTACTGTCTGCCACTATAAGAGCTCATGTCCCCTGGAATTTTCTTTACCCTTGACTAAACAAATCAAAGAATATTGGTACCATTCCTTATATTATTACAGTGTTACTGTCCCCAGGCTACACCTAGAATGAATTCAGAGAAATGGTGTCTGAACAGTAGAGTAGGGAGAATCCTCCTGTAATCTGGACATTGTTTCTGTAGATGCAGCCTATGATGGAAGCAAATGGGGTGTGGCAATACACATTGCCAGATGTTCACTGAGATACTCTACTGTAGCAGATGCATTTCTAAGTGGAAGTGAATTTACAAATAGCTGAGTTGCAGTTCTAATAATTCACAGTTCTCTCGTGTCCTTAAAACCTCTGTTTTCATCCAAAAATCACTGCCAATCATGGCAAGTGATGACTTGGTTTATTTGGGGCAGGAGTGTCTGAGAAAAGACCTTTGCTTCCTTGCATATTAAACAGTGATTATTTCTTATCTATAACTTCTAAAATTTTCTCTAATTCCCTTTCTACACAGGATCTCAGTGGAATTCTTTATTTCAATGAGTCAATGTGTTTCTTTTTATATCTAATGTCTCTTTAGTCCTCTAAAAGATGCCTGAAAGGACTCTTGGGACAGATGCCCTTGGGGAAAAAAATAGAGTTAATCTCTCCTTTAGCTGTCTTGAAAGTAAAAATTCATGTTGAAAATTTACTGATTTCACAGGTGTAAATAACATAAATATATACACTGGGAGACTGAGTCAGGGAGAGAAGTAGATTTTCCTAAAAATGTAGTCATTCTGCAGTGAACTGTAATGGCCTGGGCCTTGTACCAGCCTTGCCAGATTGTCTTCATTTAAACTCACTAGGGGAAATGAAGGGAAGGGGAAGATTTTTGGGTGGCAGCAGCAAATTAAGTACCCTTTTGCAACGAATCTATTTGTTCCTTAGAGGATCAATAGCATCATTTAATTTTCCATCATTTTGCTGACTTAGAAAATACTGGCTTTGATACCATGTTAAAGAAAACAGCTGTTTAGTGCCCATCAAATTTTGTCCAGAAGCATGCATGGTCTTTACTATTTCATGCCTAGGATGGAAATATTATTTATAGGAACAATAGAACTACTAAATTATTAAGCATATGAAAAGGGTTTAGAAGATGGGACTTTAATTCTAGCCTTCTTGAGAACATGCTGTGTGGAAGAATACCAATATCTAAATAGCTCAAGCTCTTTATATAAAGGATGGGAATATCAAAGTTGTTTTTTTTTTATGGCTCCTATGTTTTCTTATTACAAATTTAATGTGAGCTGAAACACATACGTGAATGTGTAAAAATTATACTACTTCATGAGATTAATAATATAATGCAATCAGTTAAAAAGTATGAAAAGGTAATTTTATTTTCAAGCAGAATAAATAATCTCATATTTTTCATGTAAGCTAAACTATAGATAAAATTATAATTATTATTATTATTATATATGTTACTATCTCCAATTATGTATCTTCCACACACATTGTTATTTAAGGAATTTTATGTTGTATAATATGGTTAATTATATAATTATATAATATAAATACAATAAATATAAAATAAGAGTGTTTGTTCTATGAATATTTGATTAGAAAATCTAAAATTAAATAGTCCATTAGTATATAAGAATACAAAATTTATTTTTTGTATTTACAATCTGTGTATTTATAATTAAACACATATTTACAATTACATTTACAATCTGTGTATGTATAATTAAATAATTGTTTTGCTTTTCATAAATAATGATTTATTTTATAAATTATTCTGTCTGGGATTATATGAATGGTAATAAATATTTCAAGACATAATACTTCTATAATACAAATATGTAGTAGAGGTTTAAGTATTATCCTTTTCAATAATAACTGCAATAAACTATATAATTTCAGTAAGCTAACTTAAATTACACATTCTATATCCCAACCATTAATCTGAAAATTTCAAAGTGAGGTATGAAAATGAATTACTAAAAATACTGATTGAAAGTATGCTTTGTTTTCTCTCTTTACTTTCCACTCTTTTTACTCTATAGCATGATGGGAGTTATCTTAACATTCCAACACAATTCAGAGTTTAGATATGTGATCCTAATAATATCATAAAATAGTTTAGGTAACTTGTTTGGACAATAATACATTAATTTTTTGTAATTATACTTAGCACCAAATACAAAACTCCCCTTCAATTTCAATTAAATATACAATTAAAATTACTCCCTCTTGTTTTATTTCTATGACTATTTGTTCAAGTTCTCCAGGATCATCATAAATCTCCATAAATCTTTACAAAATCATTCTTTCAAATGATTCTAAACAGCTTTAAAATATTGTAAGTTCCATTTTACCATTTTGTATTTTTTTTCTACTCAGTGATGAAGTGGTTCATTTTCTTCATCTTGATAAAGTGTTTTTATTCTTGAAAGTACCTGATTTTGCAGGTTGTTACAGAAGGAAGAAGTGTAAGGCAAGATGAGTCGTGGGGGGAAAAAAGTGTAATCAGCACCAGTAATGTGGCAGGATGATATTTAGGAAGAACGAAAATGATTTACCCTGTTATGGGTATTTCTTTCTGCACTTTGACTAGCCACCTCTTTAGTCAAATAGCCATTGCACATAACTGCACAGAAATAGACAAAGGAAATTACATAATCAAATTTTGCCTTTGAATTTCAAGTGTCTAAGGTAAAAGGAATAGTAATAATTTGTATTCAAAAATAATGTATTTATAAGAAGTTATGATAAAGTGGAAAGAAAATTCCCTAGTTTAGGGAAATAAGTGATAGCAGAAATATGGAAATCAAGAAAAATCAGTGACAACTTAAAATTTAGCACCAAAGTCAGAGACATCAGCAAGATGGTCAGATTAAAATCCCTTGTTCAGATTATTCCCTCCACAATATTTTGGCATAACATCCAAAGACAAAAGTGTCTCTGTGGAAACCAGGGAAATCCCAGTAGGTGGTAACAAAACCTCAGTGCCCTCCAAGAATGAGGAAAGATATTTTGAGAAGGTAAGCCTGCACCCAGGCAGGTGACTTGGTGCTCATGGTCCTGGCTAGACACCTGGAAACATTCCAGGAAACAGATGGCAAAAGGTAGAAATTTACAAATATTTAGAAATTAACAGGACATTCCTAAATGATGAATAGGTCAAATAAGAAATTAAAAGTGTAATAAAAAAACATCTTGAAACACATGAAAATAAAAACTGCCAAAACATGGGATACAGCAAAGCAGTCCCAAGAAGGAAGTTTATGGCAATAAATACTTTAGAAAAAGAGAAATATCAAATAACCTCCATATAATATTGATTATATCATGCAATATATTGTGTATACATTGATTGATAATTTTATGTCACATAAAAGGCCATATATACAAAATGGAGTATTTTTAAGTCATAAGAAAAAATGAAATCCTTTCATTTGCAGTATGGACTAAATTTGAAGGCATGCTAAGTGAAAGGCAAATATTGCATGATCTTATTTATATGTGAGATCAAAAAATGCAATAGTCATAGAAATGGGTAAAAGAACTGTGGTAGACAGGGGCTGAAAATGGTTGGGAGGCAGGGAGATTTTAGTTAAAGTATACAAACTTTCCATTACAAGATAAATAAGGTCCAGGGATTTAACACATAATTTGGTTACTTGAACCAATAAGACTGTATTATGTACTTGCAAATTGCCAGGAGAGCAGCTCTTAAATGTTCTCACCACAAAACAGAAATGGTAATTATGTAAAGTAATGGAGCTGTTAACTAACTCTATTGTAGTAATCAATTTTATCATATATTGGTATATTGGGTCATCATTGCATACTCTGTACAGTGCTATATGTCAATTGTATCTTAATAAATATATCCAAAAAACTTTCAAAGAACCCATCCTGGAATGAGCAATAGAGAGGAAGGAGCAGGAACTAGCGAGCCTCAATTAAATGGGTAATTTCATTGTCTTAGAGTTAGTAAGTGGTAAAAATTTTTTTTAAAAAAAGTTCTCTTTGATAACAGTTTGTTTTCTTTTGAGTATTCATCAGATCTGATGTCAGGCTGGGCTCTAGATTTGCTCAAATCTCATTCCATTTTTTCAGTATAAACCTCATTTTCAATATCTAAAGACAGCCTCAAACCTTGAGAAATGGGGTGGAATCTCAATCCTCTTGAGAAGTTAACCTGACAGGAAAGGTCTTTTGCATGTGTGCTTTGGTGGAACTGAACAGATTCAACTCAATATTGTTCCCTGGGCAGAAGAGACACAATCCAATGAGATGAAAACAATCTTTGAAGTCACTTCCTTCCTGTGAACCTGAGTTTATATTGCAGAGCCTAATTGAAAGCAGTGAGTAGGTTGTGTATAGAGCTACACAAATTTATACAAGCAACTTTGTGATTACATTTTCCTTATGAAAGTATGCAAGTCAGATCTGGACATATCAGTAGAATAATAGTTCACAGATCATTTTATTTAAAATGCATAGTGAAAGCATACATCTATAAAATATGTCACGGCTGTAAAAACTTTAGAGAGGATTTAGGGAAAACAAACAGACAAGAAAAATATAAAACTGCCAAAAATATAGATAGAACTCTATGATGTGTTCTTCACCCCTCTGTTAGTGTGAGTTCTGCAAATAGCAACATGTGTCACAACAGCCTAGGTGCTATTACATTAGGGAGTGCAACCCTAAAGAGTTGGGAACCCTAAGAAGGGGAACATGGTAAGGAAAATATGGGAAGAAAGTCAATACAAATTTATATGAGATAGTACTTCAGACTCCTGGTTCTGTGTCAAGCGCTACTGGTTGATAACAAACCATCTCCTGGTATCCACTTTCAAGATGCCATGTAAATAACTGAATCTCTGGGAAGCCCATTCAGAGGAAGGGTAGGTTTACCCCTTAAAATTAACTTAAAATTTCGCATTTAGCATCAAAGTGGCCCTTGGCTCCAATTTCCCATTGTTCCATCTTCTCATTACTCCAGGCCCTGATCTTCTGGATGGAATTTGCTTTGGTACTAACCAGGTACTGCAGCATTTGATGCCTTAGAATCTACGATGGATACCATAGAGAAGTATGAGATGGGCAAAGTTGCTATCGGTCTATATTTTTGTGCAGTTGGTCAGAATCTATCCCAAGTTGGCGGTGACAACAGCCACTGGACCACAAAAATCCAAAAGACTGAGATATAGAGGGTCAAGATTATTTGAAGTGATGTGTGAGATATATTTAATGCAACCTTTCCAGTGCCCACCTTTAGCCAGGGTGGTCCTGCTTAGAGTAGGAAATCACTTCTAATTAGCTTAGCCCGAAAAACTGGTAACACCTACTCAACTCTGAAGGAAATACTCTCCCTATTCCTACATGAAACAACAATTAACAGATATCCTATTTTTCAGAATCTTGGCATGGATGAAGCAGAGTATTGAGATATGGATGGTAGTCAGAATGATTCTGAGAAATGTTTTAGATTGATGAGATTTCTGAGAGGCTAAGCAGTTGGGGTTTTTGGCACTTTCAGAACTAAACATTGATGACTATTGCAGAATATCTAAGTTAAGTTGAGCCAAGTGGACATGGGAGAGGTAACAAGTTCTCTAGCATACTAGGTGTCTACAGAAAATATAACTGTGTTTTTGCTGAGTTTGTACAGAATTTGGCTCATTCTGTTGACTGAGGAAACTCTAAGTGATCCTTTCATTTTAAGCTTAATTGGGCTAAATTGGAAGAACTACAAGGAAAGTGAAAGTAACATCTGTCTCTTAGAAACCAGAAGTTCAAAAATTTGAGTTAAGGATACAAGTAATACAATGAAAACCTTAAGTTAATACATCTAGTATAGAATAAGGAAAATAAAACTTGTTTTCAAGCACATGTACAATATATCAAATTTGCTAGAACTACCATACAAGGATTCACAAAACAAAATATGGTGAAATAAAATTGGATCATGACAAAAGCACTAAAAGTGTCTCAAAAAATATGTGCACTTTCTGAATAATTTGACGGTAAATGTGGAACTGAAAATAGACATAACCAAAAATTTTTGAAGAAAAATAACAAATCTCTGTATTTCAAACCTGAGTTTTATATCTAAAGCAGTAATGCAAAAGGAGATATATGATAACTGCATTTACTCAAAAACTAGAAAATCTGATAAAAAATGAATTAATATTTCAGCTCAAACAAAAAATGCAAGGGAAAAAGTATACAAAATAGAAGACAGTCACAATTAAGATCATTAGAAATCTAAAAACAAAAAACAAAATTGGTTAGTGAAAATTGTTTGCAAGAAAAATGAAACAGGACATTCTGTTAGCTATCATTTTGTTTTTTAAAGAGAATTGGTGGAAATAAGCAACATAGGTAATGAGAAAAAATGAAATATAGCTTAAGTTTTTTATATTTAAATTTTTAATATTTTTATTGTGAGCATTTTTAATTTTAAAATCTAATAATATATATTGCACTGCATTTGATAATTTTGATTCCATTTTTATGAGTCATAATTGACTCACTTTATAAGTAAACTCACAAAATATTATATTAGTTGAAGGTGTACAACATGGACTGTTCTATGTCACTATTGCAAATAACCATCACAATGAGTTTAGTTAATATCCAATACCTCACGTAGTCATAATTTATTTCTTGTGATGAGACAGTTCAAGACATACTCTCTGACTTAGCTTTCAAATATATTATACAACATTGTACTCTATAGTCACCCTTCTGTATACTGTATCCCCTGAACCTTGGAAGTTTCACCACCTTCACACCGATCCCTTACTCTCCACTCCCGCCTTTGGCAATCATCAGTCAACTCTGTATTTCTGAGTTGACTTTTCAGATTCCCCCTGTAAGTGAGATAAGACAAGTATTTGTCTTTCTCTGGCTTATTTCACTTAGGACAGCCTATGTGTATACCATTCTATTTTCAGCTGATAGCTCATTGACTTTGAACAAATTCCAGAACTTTACATTTTTTATATCATTCCACCCCACACATTTGATGTTTTTGATATTTCATGCTATTTTTATAATGTACACACACACAGACACACACACACACACACACACACACACACATATCCCATGACTGATTATTAGAGTTTAATTTTATTCCTTTTCTCTTCTGTTGTTTGTACTTGCTTTCTAAGTGATCTATTCCTTTTGTTGTATAATTACCTGTTTGATGGGATTTTTTTTTCTTTCACATGTTTTCTTGCTTTTAGTGCAAATTCTTTGCGTTTTAAGGGAGTCCCTTTAGCATTTCTTCAAGGTGGCTTAGGGATGAACTTCTTCAGCTTTTGCTTATCTGGGAAATTCTTAATCTTTTTTCTATCCTAAATGATAACCTTTCTAAGTCAAGAATTCTTGATGGTAAATTGTTTTTTGTTTGTTTGTTTTTTCCCCCAGCACTTTGAGACTGTCTCCACACTCACTCTTGTCCACTAAAGCTTTTGCTGAAGTCTTCTGATGGTTACCTTTAGCTTTTGCCATTTTAATTCGAATGCATCTTGGTGTGTATCTCTTTAAGTTCCTTTTATTTGGAACTCTCTGGGTTTCCTGTAGTTGGATGATTATTTCTTCCCCCAGATTAGGGCAGTTTTGGCTATTCTTTCCTTAGATCATTTTTCTGGCACTTTTGCTCTTCCTTCCCCTTCTAAGGCCCTTATAATGCAAATATTATTCCTCTTGAAATTTCACTATTTGCCTCTTAAGGAGTCTTCATTCTCAGTCATTCTTTTCTCACTTTGCTGTTTCATCTGCATGAATTCTTTGTTTTCCAGATCATTTACCCAGTGCTGTTGGTCCCCTCTGTTGTATTTTTCAACTCTATCTTTGTGTTCTTTAGTTCTGTAATTTTTTTTCAAGGGTTTCATCTTGCTCTTTCCTTTGGAACACATTCCTCTCCCCATTTTTCCTAATTCTCTATGATTGCTGCTGTGTGTTAGTAAAATCTACTCTCTCCTGGCTTTGTAGGACATGCCCTGTGCGGGTACTGTCTTCCAAAGTTCAGAGCACAAATCCCATGGTCATCCAAGCTAAGTGTTCATGGGCATCTCTTGTGTGGGCAGCACCCACCCTTCTGCTGTGTCAATGTGACACAAATATGTTGGAGCCTTAATACTTCCTGAGTACTACACAGTGGGTAGGCACAGTTAAAAACATGCAACTATGTTGTCTTGAGTGGGGAGTACTATAACCCATGCCATCTGTCATGTACTGCTGCTGTACAAGGGGGTGGGTGGAGCTGCCTGCCCACCCTAGCCTCATGTGATCAATTTGGTATGGCATCATCCCACAACAGTTCCAGGTGCTGGGTAGTGACTATGCAGTTCCATCACAGGAGTGGGTGAGGATCTCAGGGTTCACCCAGAGTATGCAGTATGCTGCAGGAGGAATATAAGATGGTACCTTTGGACACTTAGTTAGCAAACTGCATGAAGTTGCCAAGTTGGCTTCTGCCAATATTTCTAACAGAGGCATTTCCCAAAAGTTTATTCTCTCAGGAGGATGCTAAGAGAGTGGTATATGACTTTTCTTCACTTAATGATTTTGGTGCTTTTCAGATGAGTTTTACTGTGTCCTGTGTGTATGTGTGTGTGTGTACACATGTATGTTCTTCATTTTCTGTAGTTCTCAGATGTTGTAGATCTTAGATTCTGTAGTTCTTAGATTTGTCTGACTTTTCCCCACCAGCCCTCAGTGCCCTAAAGGTTCATCTCTGCCTTGCAGAATTAGAAAATTCAGGTGCCTGACATAGAGCACCACCCTTCCCTAATTCCCAGGAGAAAGTTCTACACCCACAGAATCTGCCAATCTTCTCCATGTGAGGCTATTTCTGGTTTTGTTTTTTTCTTTTTTTGACCCATCTGAATGCTGTCCTTTTAGTTTTTGTTATAGGACCTCTATTTGTCTGTTTTTCAGGTCTTCTTCTTTGTAAATTATTCCATATGTAGTTATAGCCCATTAGAAGGGTGAGTTCACTAAACTGCCCTCTTGAATCAATTCATAATTTAAGAGTTTAAAAATAAGTTTAAGATCAATAGAATACTATGAACAAGCATATACGGATTAAATATTAGAAGTAGTTGGTATAAAAATTTTCATAGGGAAAGATAAATTAGCAAGGTGGTCAACAGAAAAACTATACTTGTATAGTAAATGAAAGAAATGTGATTTCCATTAGAAAAATATAAATAAACCTAAAAAAGTTCAACTTAAAGTCCAAAAATCCTTGCTTATTTTTTGTTTTTAATATGTTCCTCAAAAAAAATCAGTTGAAAGTCTCTGGGAATGAGCAGTTAGCTTCCTTAGTGGAACAACATATCCCCCATAATCAAAATAATGTGTTTGGATGTCTTATTCAAAGGAATATCATTTATTTAAAGAATGATAAGGAGAGATGAAATTATGTTCAAATCAAGACAAAGCTAGCATCATTAGAGATACAAGAACAGTATATAACCTTTATTACTTTGTTAATTCATAGTTATGACAATAAATAGACATTGTTTTATGTTGATAACAGAATTCTATCAGTTCTGAAATATTTAAATTGTATCATGTAGTTTATTGTTTAATATTCACACAAATTGAGATCAAGGGAAAACTAATTTTTCATATGGAAATGAAAAGGAGTGAAGAAAGAAAGATAACTGTATATGCGTTGTACAACCCTACTGCAATGTAGTGCAGCACATTAAAAACATCTTTATTAGATCTTAAACCTGTTGATTGATGAGCTATTTTAATATTCTTTCTCTTAGAGATGCACCAGGTGTGCACACACATAAAACAATTCATTTCTCATATATACAGAACCTCTTAAAGTTGAATAAAAACAAACAGCCTTTTAATCTCATGACATTTGGAAAACAGCATGTGGAAAAGAAATTAGAGCATGGATTTGGCAGTAAAATAAAATGACAGAATTGAATTCTCTCATCTATTCTTTTCCAGCTTGAGGGGGATCTAAATTAAGAAGGTGGTAAAGAGGTAAAAGGAGCCAATCAGAAATAAAAGAAACTATTTGCAGAGCATTTTGTTGTTAAATGTGCCTGTGATTTATTTATCTACATATAACTCCAGCATTTTTCTCTAGTTCGTAAATGTTTCAAGTTTGTCCTGTGGCCAGTTACTGACAATGAGCTCAATCTCTTTCAATTTAGAAACATCAAGCCTACTCAAAGCCGTGTGTACATACAGTCATGCGATTGGAAAGCTAGTAAGCCATTAGAAGAAATACAATCCTGCCTCTACAGTAATAGACTTAGGAACCTCCAGTGCAGATGTGCTAACAATAAGATTTTGAAAGCAATCTGAGCCCACAAAGTCAAGCGGTGACCTGTAGGATTGATTCTGCTTCCCTGAAGATGTATTAATATGTCGTTTCTTTGGATTTCAGAAATAACAGTTACTTCACTATTAATACAAAATCTCTGAAGTCAACTGTAATTTTGAATTAGTAAATTTACCTCATGTCTGAAAATATTAAAAAGTATTATTTAGAATTATAGTCTTAGGAGCTACTTCCGTATGTGAGATTAATTTTCAGTAGCTCCTAAAATAAAGCCAAATGCCTTATTTTAATCTAGTGTACAAAAATGTTCATTTTGGTAGGGGTTTATAGGTAAATTTCATTTTCTAGTCTGACATTAGAGCATTTATTTAACATTCTGGTTATAACAGAGATTGATCTTCCATTTCCCCCATGTAAGGAAAATAAGAACTAATTTCTAGATGTGGAAATATTAACTTCAGAAAACATAAAAAGCACATTGTTAGTAGTTGGTGCCATCTAGTGCTGAATAGATGGCAGAGGATGTGTGACGCTCTACAAATACAGAGAAAACAGAGCACAAAGCCACCTAGCAGTTATTTCAGTACTTCAATGTAGTTATACTCGGTAGGATAGATTAAGTGTGTTTAGATGTTCCACAAATCTAAAATATTTTCAAGTTTTAGACAAGATTCAATTCTGTTTCATTCTATGGATTTTGACCCTCTGAAGGAAAGATCAGCAAACTATTACCTGGGAGTCAATTTCAGTCTGGTTTTTGACACCTGTTTTTGTATAGTGTATGAGCTAACAATGGTTTTTTACATGTTTACATAGTTGAAAAATCTAAAAGGGACAATACTTGGTGACCATGAAAATTGTATGAAATTCTAGTTTCATTGTCCATAAACAAAACTTAATTGGAACATAACCATACCTATTTGTTTATGTGTTCTCTGTGACTGCTTTTGAGCTACAGTGTAAGAAGCTGAGTAAGTGAATGTATGTGATTCACAAAGCCTAAAATATTTTATCTGGCCCTTTATATCAAGTTTATTTACCCCTGGTTTAAAATATGTTGGGTTTTGAAAAACATCCCAATGAAAGAGCACATGCATATATTTTAGTTGGTATGTGTAGTTAATGTGTTTAGATATGTGTATCTTTAGCCCTCTTTCTAGTTTCTGTGATATATCTAATTGTCACATTATTTACCCAGTTCCAATTAAATACCATTTCCATGAGTAAGGGGTCTGATTCTTATACAACTTCATTCTTGGGAAATCTAGGATAAAGGTTTCAAGTTTAGTCTGCATTTTTTTTTCCGTATGTCTTCATGGATGCTTTGAGCCTAGTCCTGAGAGTACAAAATCAGCAAGGATTAGTATGTCATATTCTCTGGGTAGATGCCTTGAAGTGATTATTAGTATTTTATAAGAGAAAGAGACATCAGAACATCCTCTTTTCAAGAAAAAGGCAGAAACCAAATGGTTTCACTAATGTATGGGATATAGTGAAAAAAAAAATAAAAGAAAATAAATAAATAAAAACCTTGAGGAAAGTCAAAACAAGCTAAGCACCAAAATGAAGCGCACAACTATGAACAGGAGGGAAAGGGGGGAAGGGAGGGGAGGGAGGGGGGACAAACCCTTGAGATTACAAAGTTGTGAAATTTATATATAAATTAAAAAAAAACTTTTAAATAATAAAAAAATGACAAAATAAAATAAAAAAAAGAACATCCTCTTTTCTACTTATGAGTACACAAAAACAAGGTGGCGATCTGCAGGCTAGGAAGAAGGCCATCACTAAACAGACTTGCAGGCATCTTTGTCTTAAGACTTCCCAACCTCTAGAGCTATGAGAAATAAGGCCCCTGTCTGCTATATTTGTGACAGGAGCCAAAGCTAACTGAGACAGTATTTCACAGTATTGGTATATCATAATTCATTAAATAATTCTTAATTGTTTGCTTATTAATGCCCTTTTAAGATTTCCCCCCAATATATTGCAGTTACAAAAGCTTCTGGGGTACATATTCATTCTGTGTATCTTTGTAAATGTGTTAGTATTTTGGTGGAAAATATTAATAGAAAAGAAATCACTTGATTATAACATTTAAAGGAAATATACAAGTGTCAACTTACAGTTGCAAATTTGAGCATTCCCAAACAGTTTTCCTTAGAGTGTTAGCATACTTATTCTACCCTGCTAAGAATGAACCTATGGAAAGATACGATTTAAAATTAACATTGGATAGTACTTTTGAATTTAATGAAATTTTGCCTATATAACCAAATTTACCCCTATATAAATGTTGGAAGCTGGCTCTTATTAGACTTAATTTTTGATAAATGAAGTGTGGCATTTTACTAAATGATAAAGTTATGAAAAAGAAGTAGAATTAGATATTATCATGCTAATTTCTATATTACTGTATTCAATGATGCTGGTTTCCCCTGATACAAGGTTCATGTAACTCATACATCAGAAGAACTACAAAACTTTCTACCAAAGTATCTCTAGAATGTATTTCACCAATAAAAGGCACTATCACTATGCAGCTTCATCACTTTTTCTGAAGCTGAGTTTCATGGCAGTAGATGTGCAATCAGGGATTCATACTGAACTTGAAGTCAATTGAAACTCCAGCTTCTTTTATTTGTTTACTGCTGCTATTGTGACTGTTGTAATCTGAACACAGATGATCACTTAATCTAGGTCTTCCCAATCCATTCATAGATGCAATGGATTCCTTTTTAATTGTCAGTAAAAATTTTTCATATGGTTCTTTATAGGCTATAAATATATCACCTACTAATTTTAGCTCATTTATCCACCTGTTAAGGTCTTCTTGACACTTGATTCTGTCGTGTGTCATATTAGCTAACTCTTCCATTTCTGTATCATTCATGCACTTAACAAATATACATTCTTTTGTGGATTAATTCAACTCATTGAAATGTTAACTAGGATATATCCAAATGCACGCACATGTCTGTGCCCCAAGTACCTTGTCTGAAAGAAGCTATCACTCTATGTATAAGCTTATCTCATCTTCCATCAGCAGAACCATGACCCTGAATTGAAATGAGTCTGCTGTCACTAGCTGAGGCATGAGGTATATGAGATGATTGTTTCCAAAAAAAAAAGTTAATGGAAAGGATGAAGCTGCTACTTTTCACACAGATCTGTATTTAAACTTGCCTCACAGGAAAGGTAGTAGAGTACAATGTATAAGTTGTATTAAATTCTCATAAAATGAAAGGCCTTTAATTAATTTTTTCCTGAGTATCACTGTAATAAATAATTTTAAATTTCCTTTCTCAGATTTGTAGAAAGCAGTGAGTTTTTCACATTCATTTGGCAGGTTAATCTATCCCTTTTTTTAAAAAAGATCATCTGTCTGCTGAGTAGCATTTGTCATCTTGACAATTATGGTTTTTTTAATTGAAATAAAATTAACATATAAAATTCACCATTTTAGTCATTAAAAATGTACAATTCAGTGTTTTTGTTATATTCACAATCTTGTACAACTATCACTACTAAATAATTCAAGGACATTTTCCTCACCCCAGAAGGAATCCCTGTTACCCACTAATCAGTCACTCAATAACATGTTCCCTGACAACCCCTTATTTATCTCCCTGTCTATGACTGTCTACTACAGGTATTTTACATTGTGGTGTAACAACTGAGTGGACCAGAACCAAGGAACACAGGTGAGTGACTCAGGAATGAGGTTGAACATGGTGCTTACCTTTCTCTGCCTGTTTTAAGGGAAAGAGCTGTACTGTTGGGCTATCTCTTCTAAGCTATATCACATGGAAGAGATGGGTCCAATGTTGTTTCAGGGAGACCTAGCCCATCAAAACTCCTGGTTATCTCCTTATCACTACATCCCATCCTCTTTTGAGACTCAAGAGTCTTAGTCTCCTGCCTACATTGAGGCAAAATCAAGAAATCCTGTCTTTCTTCTCTAGCTGTGGCATTCCTACTTCGGCTCATTACCTTCTTACCACAAAGTCAATTTTACTCCAGGTTTGAATGATTGCTAATCTGTGACCCCATGGGCTAACATCTTTGCATGCTATTAGGGACCTACAAGTGTTCTTCCTCAAGGCAGATGATAATGTGGGACTTATAAAGGTGGAGGGGAGGGGTAAAGAGGGTGGGGCACCAGTTCACATTGAAGGTATTTGGGAACAGGGACATCTGTTCTAGAATCATATAACCCCTCACCAGCCAAGGCTTCCTACTCTGCCTAGAGTGGGATCAAATATCTTAGCAGACTATGTAACCTAATCATTAAGGACTTGAGCAGAAACTATCTACCTTTTTCTGCCCCAGTTTTCACCAACTAGTCATTCATGGATATGCACACCCTGGACTCCCCACATACCTCCTGCACAAGGTCTGAAATCAGAAATCATTCCTTTTCTGGACAGACAACTCTCTTAAATAGTGAGAAATTGAACAGGAGACCTGAGACTTCTTCCATCCCCATTCTCTCCCATGGTTTCTTGACACATCCTGTTTGTCTTCACATGGTCCTTGTTATAAGACTTCCCCAAATTCACGTTCGTTCATGGACTGTGCATTTTTATTGATGCCCTGCCTTTCAGTTTGGCAGCTGTGCTGCTTTTCACAGCTTTACATTCTTTGGGGAAACCACATGACAATGTAAAAGTCAATTGTGCCCTGAGTATAGATAGAATCACTTTTCCTTGCCACATGCAACTCCCTTGGGAGGGTTTGCACATGGAAGCCACCAATATTGCTTTCTTAATTTTAAAAACATAGGTTTAAAGACACAATTCATTTCCACACACGTTGGAATGCATTGTGTTATAAAACCAATTCATAGTTTATAAATTAATTGAATGAAATAAAAGAGGACAAATCCTAAAACCTGGGATTCAAAGCCAGTATTCTTTTTCCATTTTATTTTTACTCTCAAATCTATTAAACTTCCATCCTAAATTTAGATCTGATTGGTATTTCACACTTATTGTACCTTCTTCATCTTGCTCAGACCTTTAGAGCTATCTTTGTCAATAGCTTATTGGGATAGTAACAATAGAAACTAAGAGTGAATGGTTTTATAAGTTAGAAACAAAACATCTTCCATCATCTTCCATGACTGATAAAGCAGCTCTATAGGGTTTGAAACAAAAGGAAAAAAATGTGTGATACCTTAAAACATGTAGTTTGCTTTATGATCATTAGATTGCATTTTGTGTATTCTTTGGAAGAAAAAAGGCATTAGTCAGGACACAAGCACATTTTCCAGAAAATTAAAATATGTCAATTCTTATTAAGGATAAAATCAGAATTTTCTACTCCTTATGCTTTCATTTACAATGTTAAATAGAATAATTCTAGTAATAAAGTTCCAAAGACTTAGCTGTCTCCCCTATTATAAGTTCATCTAGCACTAAACATGTATTATACAAGTTGTAAAATGTCTAATATCTGTTTTAGAGGACTACAAAGCTATATAACTGATAAAATTTAATTTTTCCAAGAAAAGTCCTAGTTTCTAAACCAGAATGTATGAAGTTCAAGCAGTCACCAAATGAAAGGCAATGCTTTTTAGCTACTACTTTAGAGAAACTGGCTGGTTTGCAAAATGGATACTCTACCAGTGGGTTAACCAAAGGGTATTCGTGAATAGAGATGGAAACAAAGGTTGTTTCAATGAATAAACAAATGGCATCTAGAATCCATCACTTTGCAAAAAGAACAGCCAAGTCATGATTTGAAATCTCCAGAGAATATGTTTCATCTGCCCCTAGAGCAACTGAAAGGCATTCTCTCTCTAGCCTGGATCCCAGGAGGCTGAGCTCTGCAGTATATGTGACCTGGACTCCAGAGCACTCTGGCTTCTGTCGGGTTTGGCCAGTGGGAGGTATCAGCAGGAGCTTGGAGGGCAGGAAGAGAGCCAGTTCATGGAATTTATTTCTCTCATCACTGCCTCATCAGAATTCTGGTTTCAGTGCTTGTATTCATCTTAGTTTGTACATCTTGACCACAGTCTGCAGTAAGCAGGTTTCCTTTCTATAACAAAGGATGAGCTGGTCTCAACAGACTCCAAGGGTGTCTTCCTGAATATTGAATTCCTAGAACATAGCCCAGTTGGCCAATGTTGTTGGATCACATGATTTCCAGTAAATTTTCTACTAGTCCCCAATAAAACAGCTCTTACAAAATGAGGAATTAGTAAAATATATATATATATAATTTTTTTTTTTTTGAGACTAGGTCTCACTATTTTTGCCCGTGGAACCGCAGGCTCTCATTACCCGGGGTACCACAGACTCAAGCAATCCCCAGCCTCTGCTTCCCAGGTAGCTGGGATGACAGGCGCGCGCCACCACGCCTAGCTATTTTTTTGGAACTAGGTCTCACTACGGGCCCCAGGCGGGACTCGAACTGCTATCCCTAGCCCCCGCCGCTTCATAGGCTGAAGCTTACAGGCTCAAGCCACCGTGCCCGGCCTAGTAAAATATATTTTTCAGAGCCATCACTTGATTCAGAAGTGGTAGAGTTCATTCTGAGTGAGAAGGAAATAGGCCATTGTTCCTGAGCGTGGCTTAATGTAAAAGCAGCCAGAGAATTCTCTGAAACTCCAGTTCACAAAGAGCATGTGGATTCCAGTACATGAGAGAGAAGCTGGACTCTCAAACCCATAAAACCCCAACCATCACCCACAGTCAGACACCTGCTTGTTCACCTGAGCTGAGGATACAGAAGCAACCTAAGTAATGGGCTGAACAGGGAAGAAGGGAGCCCAGGTTCCCCTTGAGAGTCTCACAAAGAAACACCTTTCTCTGCATAGGCAGCAAATGCTTAACCCCAGTTTACTGGAGGAAATTCTGTCACTGTTATCAAGATGGGGGGGTAGGCAGACTTATTACTAAAAATTCTTTTTGCCAGCTTTTCCTAAACAAAAGATAATGCTTTACCTTATAATCAGATACAAAAGGGTCAAGAACCTTTTATTAACCCTGAAGCTTCCAAACAGGTTACCTTTGTCTTTCAGATGCCAGCTGCTTGCCTTGGGCCCTTTCCATCCCCAACTAAAGAAAAAAAAATAACACTTTAAACCTGTCTCTTTTAGGGTTTGTTACTGCCAGCAGCTCTTGCTATGTAATTCCAAAGTCAGACCAAACTCTTAAAGTGATCAAAACTATTTATTACTAAGTAAGCAAGCAAGAAAGTAATTACCTAAACATGTACTACAAGAGAAGCAGTTAAAAATCTTGGTTACTCCATTGCATGTGCTACAAAATAAAGATGAAAAAACCCAGTTACCACACCACATGTCCAAAACTGTCTTTTCAGTTCCTGGTCACCTCACCGTATGTCCAGTCGATCTGAGTTCCAAAAGCCCATGTTCCAAATACAGGACATTTCTCTTTTCCTCCTTTGGTATCTGTTTTGACTATCTCCAAACATGTGGTCCAAGGCATGGTGTTCTTTCGGCATCCTCTCAATTTTAGGCAGTAGAAAAGCTCCAAGGTATAACAGGAACCAACAGCAGGTCCATCTTCTCAGGCCTTGCTCATGATCTCTCCAAAAACACCTGAATCAAACTAGGTAAGACAAATTCCAACACAAAGTTCAAATTTCCAAACTCTTTAGACTCCTTCAGCACACACCATCAGCTTATGCATGCTAAGGCCATGAGTTCACCAACCCAGACTGAAGGCCACGGGCCCCAGGCCACCTTGGACATTATAGCTGGTCCTCCATCCTCCTCTAAAAACGACTGATCCTTTCTTTCTCTTCTAAACTCTTTTGATATCTTTTTTCTTGCTTTTTCCCACTCTTCTGGGAGTGAGTCTTGTCAGTCATCTCACATCACAAAAGCCTTATTTTTCTTCTCCCCTTCTACTCTTCTGAAAGAAAACTATGAATTCTAATGAAGATTAGCAGCCCAAGTTTATCTCACATAGGCCTGAAACAATCGAGTCGGCATGTCAAATCTCCATATTACCGGGACTTTCTTGAAATTTACAATTATAAGGTAAAAGGGAAGTAGCTCATATTTCCTAGATACACAGTGTTATTTATCAATGCACATCAGCTACGTCCATATTCATGGGGCAGCAACAAGTCGATATTCATGGGGCAGCAAGCAGCTATAGAATCATCCATTGGCAAGGCCAAGGTGCTCTTAGAGAGCAGATTTCCTACCTGGAAGCATCTCATTCCACCAAGTGCCCACCGAATCCACAGAAACAGCAGGGCCGTTCTGCAGGAGGACCCCGGCGGGCAGTTCACAGAGAGCACCTAGCAGCTGCTAGGTGGCACTACATAGACAGGGCTGCCACAGGCTACACAGACAGGGCCCTCAACCCCCTGGACAAGCCTACTTGTTTTCATAAATGAAAATCCGCAGCAAGGTGAACATGTTCAGAAGAAAGAAGATAGTATGTAAAGACACTTCTGCTTTAGAAGAGCCAATGAAAGCAATTTACTTTTATCTAAAAGGTCACTCACTGGTATGTTTGCAACATTGATTCTTATTAAAAAAGAGAAGTTCATCTTAGTGGTGGACTTTTAGGTGAGTCCATCTTGATTTCATCTATGTTGTTGCTGTGTTGGAAGCACTAGAGTCCTCTGAAGTCAGGCAGCAGACCCCTGAATTCGTTGGAATACAAGCTTTAGGTTACAAGTTAGGAAAATAAAATTGCTTCTGGAGCAACAAAGAACAAGTGAATTTTATAAGCTGTTAAAGGAAGCCTACCAGAGACCATTTGGCCAATTGCAGAGGGAACACATGTAACCTTTTGTCATTTTCAGAAGAGCTGGCTCAGAGACAGCAGCCCCCCATCTGGGAGTTTGACACCAGGGGAATATCTCTAACTTCAGGGCCTAATCTGACATCACCAGATCTCAGTAAGCACTTCCTAGAGAGCTCACCCTGCTGGCTTTCAAGTCAGGAAACACTGTTGGCTGAACCCTCAAATGGCACCTCTGGGCTTCTCATTGACAGTAAACATCTGAAGAGCTCTTTGGACTCTGGATAGATTTTCACTCAGCTGGTACTGTGGATAAGCACCCCATGCACATGTTATTGAACTAGAAAGAAACACCATAACTATTTATGGAGGTTAGCTCTAATGCTAGAAGGATTCTAGAAGACTCTACCAGGCACGATCCCTTGAAATAAATCATAGGTAGTGAGGGTGCTGTTTAAGGCAATGATAAGTCTCCCCATCTCCCAGTAAAACAGGAAAGTGATACAGGGGTACAACCCAGGATGATGCAGGTTCCTCGCAATTTTCTTACCAAGTTCTTATCACTTGTAGTCATAAAAAGTACTCTAAAAACATGAGTGCACACAGGCAAGTGAGAAAAGCAAGTTTATTTAAGAAAAGTGAAATAAAAAAGATTAGAAATATAAAGAAGACAGGGTAGGAGGACAACCTGGGTTGGTCAGACCTGAGATGGGGTAAAGGTAGATTATGACCCAATAATATAGGATACCCATGCTTTTAAAACATTTTTTATGATTATAAATGAGCTCCCCTAGTCCTTAATTATGATTGGATAGTCACAGAAGTGAGGCGTTCCCTTTGTGTGACTTTGCCCAAGAAGCACGTAAATCATGTGTCGAGGTCATGTGGAACTCTGGGGAAAGTGCAAATGGGACAGAAGCCTCCAACCAACAAACCAAAGGAAAAAAGTGGCACTTTTAAAATGTGACTTCTGCTGCCCAGATTCTTTCAGATTCTTACCACCCATGTGTAGCAGTTGCCCATCAAATGCAATTTAAACAACAGGGTTTTATTAACAAGGAAAATTAACCAGGAAAATCAAGAAGTCCTTAATGCCACAAGTGACCATTTATTTTACCCCTGTCACCATTTTTAATCCTAAAGGTCCCCAAAGACACATGTCCAAGATGGTGCCCCTTTGCCCCTCCAAACCTGAGGCAGGCACTCTCCATAATCCAGTATTTTTTGTCTTCTCTTTGCTTCTCTCTTCAGTGTGCCAAGCTGTTCAGCTTCTTCAAGGTTCTTCAAACTTTTCTAACAAATATTGATGCAAAATCAGCTTTCCAAATTCCTGACTTTACTGGGTACCACCTTCCCAGCAAGCTTTCATACCACCTTGTTGCAGCTTCTCACACTTTCTTTACCAGGCTTGCCTTTGGCAGCATCTGGACAAATTCCCAGGCCTTACCTCAGCAGCCCCCGGTCACTCCTGACCTGCCATTCTGGCATTTGACTCAACACCAGCTACTCCTCTGCCAGCCACTCTCCCACCATGGCTCCTCGCCACCATCAGCTCACTCTTCCAGGGGGCTCTACCTGGAAGACTCCTCTTCACTGGTCTACCATTCTCATGTCTCACACTTCTCTCTTTCTCCTCTTTTTATGCTCCCTTTTCACCCTTCTCGTTTCTTCTCAAAAGTCTTTCTCTTAGACCCTGCCCACCAGGACAGTATGGCACCCAATATAATTTTTAATGATGTCACTACCAGAGACCCCAGCTGCTGACCCAACAGAGTCACCTCATATCAAAACTACCTTGTGTCATGCTAATATCCTTACTCTCTACAGATTCTAAGCAGGGGAAGTCCTACTGCCTTTCAGTCTGGCATGGTTAGAAGGTGGCTTTGAAGTTTTTAGTGGTATCCATAGTCTTCTTCCCAGAGGCCCATTCTTCCTGGCATCTGTCTCTCCCTGGGGAGTCAGCTATCTCTGGCATCTGGTCTCACCAGAGACTAGATTTTTAGTCAAGGATCGCAGAGGGAAATTTTGATGACAGAAAGTGCTTTTGCCCGTTCCCAGCATTTCGATCCAGGTGAGGAGTACAGCATGGCATTTAGAAAAGATAGGGGATAATAAAATTAGCAGAAGTAGGGAGTTGATAGCGGGTGATATGGCTGGATTGGGGGAAGGAAGGGAGGAAGAAAGGAAGGTGAGAAGGAAGGAGGAGGGAGAAGAAGGAGGAAGGATCATGTGGGCAGCTATGAAGCTATCTTTGGGGAGCAGTGGTGGGCTGCAACAGGACAGGAAAGCGGAAAGGCTGTAAGCTTAGGCTGTGGACAGCCAATGGCCTGGGGTGACTGGAACTCAAGCCTGGGATTTGTATAAGATGATGGTATTTGCTTAAAAAAATGTCTGAAGAACTTGGAAATTTGGACTTTGTGTTGGAGCCTGATTTATTCTCGTTTATTTCAAATACCTTTGGAGAGGCCATGAGTGAAGCTTGAGAAGTTTAACTTTATGTTGGTTCCTGGTTTACCAAACCCATTTGAAATCTTCACTGGTGAAGGCTTGGCTTGAAATCTTTACTATTTGGTGCCTGGTTTGGAGTTTTTGCTGCTTGAAACTGGGACAGATGCCAAAAGAGAAACAGAAGCGCCATGTTTTCGGACCCATTATTTGGGGAATCACAAGTGCACCTGTGAACTACGGGACAGTTTGGACGTGTGGTGAGGTAACCGGGGTTCCCCTGGTCTTGGAGACTCTTTGCTTGTTTACTTGCTTACTTTGCCATAAATAATTTTAAGTTTGGTCTTTTTAAGAACTTGGTCTGGCTTTAAAATTGCAAGAAAGGCTGCGGGTGGGAAAGAACATTGGGGAAGAAAAAGGCCCCGGGAAGGACAGATTTAAAAGATAAAGGCTTTTTTTCTACTTTAGTGGAAGCTTGGCCCTTTTGCATCCAGTTTCAGTATCAGTCAAGCCACATGGAGGTTGTGTCTGTGGCATGTTTCTTTTCTTTCTAGCTATGAAATGGGGTGACCACCCCTATCTCACAAAGGTGTTGTGAAGTCAAATGAAATGGCTGAGCATGGTAACTAGCATGGTGATCCCTGGAATAAAATGGCATACTGGAAGGGGTCTACATAAGTTCGTGGCCAATTCCCTTGCTCTGTAAATGAGCAACATTGCATCAGAGATGCTTGCTAACTTCCTCATGGTTACCCAATAGTCTAATCACAAACTTAGAGGAGGAACACTGACCTCTTATCTCCCAGCCAAATCTTCAACCTACATTGCACCATATCTCTTTTATCTTGGTACAAATAAGTTTCTGTTCTATGGCTTATTAATAAGATATATGCTCATGTAATTTTTGCTGTAGAATACATAGAAGGAAAGGGAAGTAGATATAAACAGGCTTTATGAATAAAGTGTACAATTTATTGAGATGATTAGTGATGGCATGTGAAGTGCAGGCTGGGGCTTCCGATGACTACTTACACATAAGCTATGAGCCCATTTTTCCAATAATGATTGATCAGCCTGATGTGATTCTCTGCTCATTGTCCTCACAAGTATTTCCCAACCCAATCTCCAGACGCTGAGGTAGGAAAGTGGATTCTGACAAAACACAGGCGATCTGTCCTTGGGCACACTTGCCACCAGGTCCTCTGTGAATCCACATTACTACCTTCATGATGATGCTGACAAGCAGCAGTAGACAGAGAATGGCCACAGCATGAAGATTTTTACTAGGTGAGACTACACCTGACGTCTAGGGACAGCAGACACATTTAAAGAAAACTGCCAAATATGTTACCCTATTCCTTAGTTTCCGTTATGTGTTAGTCTAAGTCAATACAAATGTTTGTGTGCAGAGAAAGCAAAGGAACACAGCATCAGGCCTGGGTTTTAGCCACCCTCCCATTCCCTGCCTCCTCCCCAATTTGCAGATCTGTTGGTGAGCAGCTCCACTGAGGGCAGTTGAGATCTGGATTATATGTTCCTATGTGTGCACTGTTTTCATATAAACTCTCAGTAGTCACTAAGGCTGCAGAGCATGTTCTACCTTCCAAGAATCATAAAAATCAGTCACAATCTGTCAGAAAACAACTGTTTGCCAAGGAACTCTTCCAGAAGCACTAACCTTTGTTTAATATGTTATTGATTTTCTAAACTGTATGTTTTATAATAACAGACTATAGAATAACACTCATTATGTCAATTAATACCTAGTTTATTAGTATATAAATATTTTATACATAGTTAAATGGAAAAATGTGTGTGAAAGTTATAATAATAACAGATTTCCAAATCAATGTTAGTTATCGCTTTTTAAAAGATTTACAGTTTTGCAGTTTAGACCAGACGCTTCTTTTCCTCCTTCCTGGAGGGAATAAGCCTGCTCTCAGTTTGAAGCCCCTCTGGGTTTATCAAAATAATCCAGTTAGTCATAGGAAAGCATGTGTGGGGAAAAAGTATCACAGCTGACAAAAATACATATTTGTATGGGTAAGTGCATATGCGTAGGTGGACAACGTGAGTATAGGCTAAAAAGTTTCAAACTATATAAAAACACTTGTTTTTGCTCCATACTTGGTTTGAGTTAAGAATCATGTATTTTCTTTTACAGGAGTTTATGAGCTTAATTAGCATGCTGTAACATAATACCAAGTTGAGGACTTGAAGACAAAGAGTCAGATAAAGCCAAATCAATAACAAACCCTAGATATGAAATTTTTTTAAAAACTTACATAATTGGCTATGATTAAGACAATGAGAGGAGGAGGGGAGATGAAAGTGGGCAGAGAACACAATGGGCTATGTTGAAGGACTAGGGGTATCTTGGTTTGGTAACAACACCTGAAGGGATGATCCTATACCTGTAAATCATATGCAAAGTTATAAACCAATGTTACTTCAATTCAAAAAATCATAAATAGATTTGTGGCTCCCCTACCACATAATTCTGGTACCCACAGCACTATAGGAAGCTTGAATCCTTGGTGTTCAATAGAGGCAACCTTACAGTGCCCAGCTCTGTCTCACTTCCTTCCTACTTAGTACCATTTACCAGCACCAATGCCCAAACCTTCTGAATGGGTGAAGTAATAAGCACCAAAACTATGGTTTAAAAACTGAGGATTGCACTCAGTTTATCAATATCAATAAAGGAAACTCCCTATCACAACCCATAGAAACTAAAACTCACGAGACACAGAAGAACTTAACAACAATGCTAGAATAAATAACTCCCAAGATTTGTGAGTTCCTTGTGGCTCTTCATTATTAATCCCTTGTCATTCTTGTGGAGGGCAAATTTTCCTCCCCATTCTGTTGGGCTTCTTTCTGTTTTTTTCTGTTGTCTCTTTTGCTGTACAGAGCTTTTTAGTTTGATGTAGTCCCATCTGTTTATGTTTTCCTTCATTTTTTTTGTTTTTTTGCCATTTGTAGACGTGACTAGAAAGGGATTTCTGAATTGTAATTTGTGGAGGGTTTTGCCTAGGTTTTCATCTATGTATTTTATGGTTTCAGGTCCTACATCCAAGTCTTGTATCCATTTTGAGTTAGTTTTTATACATGGTGTAAGGGAGTTGTCTTGGTTCATTTTTTGCATGCCTTGGTCCAGTTTTCCCAGCACCATTTATTGAAGAGGCTGTCTTTGTTCCAATATAGGCTTTTCACTCCTTTTCAAAGATTAGTTGACTATATATGTGTGGTTTTATTTCAGGACACTCAATTCTGTTCCATTGGTCACATTCTCTGTTGTTATACCAGTATCATGCTGTTTTTATTATTATAGCTTTGTAGTATAATTTGAAGTCTGGAGTATTTAAGCCTCTAGTCTCTCTTTTTCTGGCCAGGAGGCTTTTTGATATTTGAGGTCTTCTGTTATTCCAAATGAATTTCAGTAATTTTTGTTTTATCTCTTTAAAGAATGCCATTGGAATTTTTATAGGGATTGTGTTGAATTTGTAGATTGCTTTTGGAAGGATGGCCATTTTGATGATGCTAATTCTTCCAATCCATGAGCAGGGAATATGTTTCCATTTCCTTATGTCTTCTTCTATCTTTTAGCAGTATTTTAAAGTTTTCTTTGTATAGATCTTTCACATGTTTTGTTAGGTTTATCCCCAGGTGTTTAATTGTTTTTCATGCAATGGTAAATGGGATTTTTTTTTAAATTTCTTCTTCTGCTTGGCTTTTTTCATATAGGAAAGCTACTGACTTCTGTGTGTTTTTTTGTAACTAGCTACCTTGCTGAACTGGTCTATTGTATCAAGTAGTTTTTCTGTGGATTTTTTTTGGGGGGGGGAGTTCTCAGTATAGAGAATCGTATCATCAGCATAGAATGATAACTTCGGTTCTTCTTTCCCTATTTGTATCCCTTTTATGTCTTTCTCTTGCCTAATTGCCCTCGCTAGAACTCCCAGTAAAATGTTAAAAAGTAGTGGAGAGAGTGGGCATCCTTGCTTTCAAGGAATTCACACAACTAAACAAAAAACAAAACAAAAAGCCCAATCAAAAAATGGGGAGAAGAACTAAAGAGACACTTCTCCAAAGAGAAAATACAAATTGCCAACAGGCACATGAAAAATTGCTCAATATCACTATCAATCAGGGAAATGCAAATCAAAACCACAATGAGATACCACCTTACGTCAGTAAGAATGGCCTGCATTTAAAAAACGGGCAACAAGTGTTGATGTGAATGCAGAGAGAAAGGTACACTCATACACTGCTGGTGGGAATGTAAACTGGTCCAGCCACTATGGAAAGCAGTGTTGAAGACCTTCAAACTAATGAAAATGGAACTTATCATTTGACCCAGCAATCGCTCTTCTGGGAATCTACCCAAAGGAGACCTCAATGTGGGTACAAAGGGACACCTGTGCTCAGATGTTTACTGCAGCACTATTTATAATTGCAAGGACATGGAAACAATCCAAATGTCCCAAAACAGATGAATGGATGAAAAAGATTTGGTATGTATACACAATGGAATATTGCTCATCAATTAAAAATGATAAATTTGATGATTTTATGATAACATGGATATACCTAGAATAAATCATATTGGCAGAAAAAAGTCAGAAAGAAAAAGAAACCAAACTGGGGGTGGGCGGGGGAACCAGCTGGACCAGCTGGAGCAGCCAGGGAGGGGAGGTGGTGGGTGACCCCTGGGGAGTACAATGATGTGAAATATATGTATATATAAATAATTTAAAATAAAAATAACTCCCAAGAAAAGTTTCTATTCAGCAGAACTGCAAAATGTATTGTGTGAAAAGTTGAAGGAAATACCTATAATAACCACGTTTACTGAATTCGGAAAAAACTGTGGGCTTATCTCAAATCTTTCCCCTTTCATCTCCCCGTGTGGTCCACTTATGCCACTTGTGGATGTGACACTACACACTATGTGTACCCTTTCTATCTACCCCCTGGCTGGAGAGGAGCCCAAGGGTCTGTGCTCCCTGCAGGGAAAGGCCCTGTTCATTTAGTTTGGAGCTTTGGTCTGAGGCACCATGTTTCAGACTCCACTGGATGATTGCGATACAGCAGGACTTGGGGCCCAGCTCAAGGTTGTGCTCAGCTTCCCATGCAATCCGTTCAGGCATCAGGAGAATAACAAGAATGAAAAGACCCTGGATTTCCTCAGGAACAACTGATGCAGAAACCAGGTTCACCTCCAGTTTCTAGTGTGCCACAGTGACATACTCTCATGGATGTTCCTGCTGGACCAGCTCAAACTGTGCACCCATATGGCCGTGCCTCCTTACCATGGACAGGGAGCAGACATCCAAGCCCTGCTGTCCCAAATACCATTCATTTGCCATATGCATCTGGCCTTTCCTTCTCCTCACTCATTAAATACCAGCATTTTTTAAGAAAAGAAACTTCTACCAGTTCAGGGTCTGGCCCAGTTATTCTTTCTGTTAGTTTCTGTTGCTTCTAGTTCAAGTTATCATTCCCTCTTATGTACCTTTAAGTGATATTCTGGTCACCAGTTTCTCCTTGTTCTAGATGTTAGCTTGGATCCTCCTGTCACTCAGTGTCTGTGTAAGTAGGACCTGGATTCCAACTCTGTAGTCACTTCTTTCCCCCTTTCACACCCCATCAGACTATTTACTTGGAACATCCTGCTTCTCCCGATGTTCACTTATCAAAATTACTCCTCTCTAATCTTATCAGAAACCTGTTTCTATAAACCCTATACTTCCTTTAAACTCCTGCAATACCACATAAAGCACCCTTCTGATAAAATTTAGCAAGGCTCCCTATGAAGTGGTTACTTGTACACTTAAATATCTTTTATGACAGAGTGATATGTAATAAATGTAGTATCTAGTCTCATATTTTATGCCAAAATATCATCATCATCAATGATATAAGGGAGAATGGAAATATGGGACCATTTAAACCATGCTAAGTCTATGAGAGAAAAACAGTAACAAACAAATGTAGCAAACTTTGTAAATACAAGGGAGGCAGAACACAAACAGACAAAATCATGTTTTATTGCATTTCTTACCAAAAAAATTCTTACATTTTCCTATCACCACAATTACTAAAGAAACTCTTAAAGATGGATAGATGATAGTTTTATATATGGAATATCTAAATATGTATACCTAATATATTCAATTTATGCTTGTGTGTCTGAACATATATTTATATATTAGATATGTTTATATGTGTGAATATATATTTAGATAGCTAGAAATGTATATAGTTTTTAAAGAAGACTCACAAGATGCTCAAAGACAAAAAGGTATCCAAACTGGAAAAGAAGTAAAATGTACACTATATAAATTTATTACGAGAAATTTAAAATATTGAACTATGTTAAGTTAAATTCAGTCATGCATTTGCTTTTGGCAAAAAGAAGAGTGATATGTATCATATTAAGGACACACTAAGGTAGAGATAAAGAAATAATTCTGAGAAATGTAGAGGAATAAGAATACTGTAAAGGAAGGCAGTCAGACACATAATCAGCCATAAGAAATAAATTCTGTCAGGAATTTGCCAAAGTATTTGGTAGAAAACTGATTTATCTGCAGGGTTGAAGTCAATTGTATCTTGATTTTTAATGAAAGTCACATTCAGTGCCCACAGTGATGGGCTTTGGAATGCTGAATTTCAGGGCTTCATAAAGATTATCCCAGATTTCAACTGTAAGTCCTTAGAAATGAAATTTAGCTCTTAATATTAAGGCTCTTGTAGGTGTTATTGATTCAGTCAATACTATAGCATTTTCTCCCCAAGACAGTGCTATATTATCCTTAAACTGCATAAGGGGGGAAAAATCAGTGGGAATGTTATTATTTCATTCTCAGTATAATTTTTTAATATAAAGCTCCTCCCCAATTAGATTTCATTGGTCATTTAGTCTGTGACAATCCTGACCAGAGTAATTAGACAAGGAAAGATACATAGTAAGCTATTTGTTTAGGTCGATCTGAGAAATACATCTTAATATGATATAGTGAGTATTTCCCAATTGCTACTGGAAATGCTTTTCTTGAATCACCCTATCAGGGGAATTTTCCCTACACCTACCACCTTACAACACACCCAGGCTTCTTGATAATTTCTTGAGTCCATTTTCACTTGAATCCACTCCCCCCATCCCATAATAAAAATATAAAAATGAAAAGATGGTTAATAAAGTGTATACCACCTGTATAATTGGGAGAAATTCAGGAAAACTCATATTTTTCCAAAATGGCCTGAGTTACCACTTTAAATAATATTTCCAGCTAAAGAAAAAGGAAGAATTGATGGGATAGGAAGTAATTATGGGAGATTATCACACAAAGTGCCTTATACAAGGGTATGGCTATTTATTATACAGATGTTTGTCTTTGCCTTCTCTTTTGATAAGAGAGCAGCTATGAAAGTGCCTAATCCTAACTACTAGACCAGTTTGTGGGGAATCACACAATTATGGCACAGTTCTCTCATGCCAAAGATGATGAAGGACACAAACCTCTGGGAGTAAGTTTGGAAATTTTATTCAAGGGGTAGGAGATCTCCTTGAGGAGACAGGATTCAATTACACGATAGACTAGCTCCTGGCACAGAGAATGGACCTAAAAAAAATGGTTGTCACTGGTGAGTTCAAGTCTAGGGGTACATACAATGTCTTGTGAGGATGTTAAAATCGCTTAGACATTGTTTTTTGCCATACATTGTTTATACTTGTTTTCGCTATAGAGGTTGTTTTGCCAAGCTATTTCTCCTTACATCCTCCCTACTTCCCCTCTTTCTCCATGGATTTGCACCAGCTGGTATTTTTCTGTTCACTTTATCTTGGTAGCTGTTTTTCCTTCTATTATTCTCTAGATTTATACTTGCCTGGCCTGAGGTCCCTCTAACTTGGGTTGTTTTTCTGCCTACTTTATCTTTGTGACTGCTCTTCCTCCTATTATTCTATAGATGCGTACTTTCCCAGCCTGGGGCCCCCTCTAATCTCTCATCTTTTTTAAAAGGGTAGCTTTTGGTAGATTTTCAGAGCTTCTCCTGTGTCTGCTATTTCTTAAAAATAACCAGCACAAGATAAACTTTATGCCAAAGGGTCATTTTTTGGGGAGACTTATTGAGCTCCATTTCACCTAGCATCTGGGAGTGTAAGTTTAAGGTTGATCTTTTCCTGTATTATATTGGGGTCTATCAGTATATATGATCTTGTGACACTGCTATGGAGCCTTTTGAATTTGAATTATCATGCTAATTCGGAGGAAGCTGAAGCCCAGTGAAGATCAATGTGATTTTCTTGCAGAATTCTTGTCTGTGAAGCTGTAGAAAGCACTCCAATGACATGGGCAAGTAGGCTGGAAGAGGCAAATGTATTTGGAATAAGAAAGGAGATAGAAAAGCAAGACTCTCTGGGTTCAGAAAGCAAGAGTAAGGAGTTTACCACATGGCTTCCCATGAGAGCTAATTTTATAAACTTCTTATGAATATTCTAAGAACCCCCAACAGTCTTTAATTGTGATTGGTTGAAGTCACAGAAACACTGTTTACAAGCTACACTAGAAAGAGTGTTAACTAATGACCTGATCACAACCTTCACTGGTCAGAAAGCCAGACTGAATCACAAGATTGTTTTTACAAAGGAAGCTCTTTCTCAATGGGTGACTCCCCATCAGGAGAATGGCAGCTAGTACTCTTAACAAAGGTCTCCCCAGGTGATGAGAAAAGACTATAAGGGCTTGCTGGCATGGGAAGGGTTTTTTCATCCCCAGCTCCATAAGGGCACCAAGCAGTCTAGGAACAATTAGCCAGAGATTATCAATGCCTTCCTAGAGTAGTTGTTCCCTTCTGTGTAATCAGTGTAAAGTGACCGCAGATGTTCCTCGGGCACTGACATTATCAGCATCCTCTGAAGGAAAAAAAGAATCTCCTTAAGTATTAAGTGACCTTTTGCATACCCGTGAGGAAGGTGGCATGGTGTACTAAATTACATTGTAGGTTAAAATTTAAGGCAGGAGTCATGTCATGGTCTTTGGCGTAGGCACCACAATAGCAAAGAGTAAGTGGAGAAGACAGTGACTTGGACTATATTTGGGGGAAAGAGCTTATGGACTGGAGATTAGATTTGGGGAATCAGGGTCATTTCATTTTGGTAGCGGCTCTGGAGGGGGAGGTGATCGGGCAAGACAGGATGCAGGGTAGAGCAGTAAATCTGCACACACACATTACTTATGGCCTGTCTACTCTGAGTTAATTGCCAGCCCAGAGATACTTCTGGAGGACTGTGGGAGCCAGTGCTGTCAGAAGACCAGCCTCAGTGCCCTGGGAGTGTGAGGTAAGGTGTCCAGGAGGCGATATGAAGTTCTGGGGGCTGGACATTTTAGGCTGCTGACATCAGTGAAGGCCAGCCTGCTGCTGAACTCTTTGTTCAACTGGCTATAAAAAGCCAGCTGGACATAAGATGTTAAGGCGGCTTCATTAGGATGTTAACCCCCTTTCTACCAGGTTGCTGGCTACCTAATGAAAGCGTACCTTAAAGATTCAATTCCTGTCTCTGCTTTATTGGCTTTCAGTGGTGATGACAGGTGGCCAGAAACCCCATTCATCAGGTTACAATTTGAGAAAATGGAAAGACTGATTTTGCTGTGAAAGAAAAAGAAAAAGAGAGTTTTAAGTTATAGAGATTGTGATAAAGTATAAACATCCATAGTCATCTTTTTAAAGACTAAAGTTGAAAATACTGCTTTTGTGAGGTGTGCCTCCCCAAGTGGGTCGGGTAGACCTTTCTTTATAAGCACAGAAGACCTCTTCCAATAAATGTCACTTTGATATAAATTAAAAGGTCAATTGAGACCTCTTGAGCATCAGGAAGTTTATTACCATCACTTAAAGAAATCAGATTATTTTTAGTAAAGTGCAGAAAAGCCTAGGAGATTTTTAGCCTTTGCCCTTTTTCCAAATCAGAAGCAATCACTGTGTTAGCATGCAGAATGAGGACCATCCAGGGAAACCCAAATTGCACACTGTTAACAGGTTCTATAAAGACAAAGCATCCTTTTAGTGTGACAGAATTTTAGTAGGGTAGTGTGCACTGAGAGAGAAGATGAGAAAGAATAATAGTTCCCTAATAAAATACCCAAGTTTACCAGTCTCTTTATGGGTAAATGCCCAGCCAAACAGGGTTGGCCCAAAGCAAGGTCACTGATGCCCCCAAAAGCTTACCACAAGCCTAAGCACCTGCTGGCAGGGACCCATAGGAAAGGGGCAGAAATGGCCAGGCACATCTGCAAGGAAAAAGAGCAATCAGAGTACAAATCAAGGTTACAGCTGCCATTTCCAGCCTCCCTACAGGTCTTTCATCCACCTCTCTTGGAAGTACCTCCACAAGTCTCTCCTCCAAGTCTCCCAAGTCCCTGGTGCAAGTCCAAAGTCAAGAAACAAGAGTGACTTCTTCACATATTTCTTTTGCACATACTTCCTCCAACTCTTCTCTGTCTTCTTCTGCCTCTTCTTTCCACTCAGCTCCACCCTTTCTTATGTGGGGCCTGGAACATGGAACATGGAACCTCCCTTTTTTATGGAGATTGTGTTGTTAAAACTGCTCCCCCTTCATGATCTGAAAGAAATTAGTTTGATGGGAGAACTGCTTCCCATGTGTAGCTTTATCACTGCAGATGGCCTCTTCTCTATCAGAAAATTTCATCTTTACTCTCAGAGTGAAGATGAGGTCACCCCCTTTTTATCTAGCACATGATGTTTTCCCTTTTCTTCCCATGATTCCCAGCATCCTTGAATATAGAATAAATATTCCCAGGCCAGTCCATCTTTCTTTGGAATATAGAGCCACATGAATTCTCCATATGTAAGCTATTAAATTTTGCTCTTTTCTTCTGCTAAGCTGAATGGTGATAATTGGTCCATCAGGCCATAGATGAATCCCTGTGGGAGAATTTTCCCTTGAGTCTTTATATTCTTCAATTGCTTTTGAATAATCAATTGTTTTTCCATCTCAAAGTCAACTACTTGGTGTTTCAGTTTTACTGTAGGTAGGTTAAAACCATGTTGGAATTGAAATGTCTAAATAAGCATTCTTTACCTTTTTCATGTCCAGCTGAGGGCAGGAAAGTATAGCGTAAATTTTAGCATATATTTTATTATATCTAGATAGATAAATAAATAGATAAGGGAACAGACAAATAAACATGTAGGTAATAAGATAGTTATCATTAACAAGAATCTACTATGAGTTGTAATATTTTTGTATACAATATTTAGTCCTGACAAAGTATTTCATATTGTGCCCATCATACAAATTAACTGAAGTTCAGTAATGTTAACTGATTTATGCAAAACCACACAGCTATTGAGTTGGGCTACTGAAGATTTTAACGTGATCTATATCAATGCAAAATCTATTAACATTTGCAACTCTTTCGTGTACCATGTATTCTTCTTGAGCAAAGGAAATGTAAGTGGTAGGAGAAGGGAACTATTGAACTTTCCTTTCATCACTTGTGCTGCCAAATATACATACTTGTTCCTTAAATTTATTTTAAATCCAAACTCTGCAGTGGAAGAAATGGGAAGATACTAGCGAAAGGGTGCAGATTTCCAGTTATAAGATGAACAGATTCTGGTGATCAAATACACAGCTGGTGACTGTAGTTCGCAGTATTTTTTGCATTCTTGAAAGTTGCTAGGAGAGTAGCTCTAAAATATCCTCACCACAAAAAGGAAAACAATTGCATGACAGGATGGAGGTGTTCCCTAATGCTATGGTAGTCATTATTTTGCAACAGAATTTACTGTCCACTTTAAACTTTTACAAGTTAAACAAAAAAAAAAGCTGGAAAAAATTAGAACTGGAAAGCTTCACACAGATCAAAAGCAAATTGTGTTCTCAATGACTTAAAGAGTCATGCAAATATGAGAAAAACAAAAACCAATACTGGTCTCCATTTTCTAAATAAAAGAGGAATGTCACAGAAATATGAAACAGTATCACTTCCCTGATCATTTGTCTTCCTGGAAAATTGTTGTGGGAGATGGCTCACTCTTGTGCTTGGTATACAGCAGATATCAAACACTGGAAGCCAGGTATTTGAAGCAGGGAAAGAGTTTCATATCTGGAAGTTACCCATCAGGGGAGACAATCCTCAACCCCACCCCACTCATTGACATGGCTGCATCTTTCACAGGGAAATTTATGAGCAGAAAGCCGGGGAGTTATGGGAGCCATTTGGGGAAGGACTGGGAAAAAGATGTGTACTGTCAGCTTGTGAACTTGAAGGTACCACAGTCAGGGGGTTAGGAGTGTCAGGTGTTTGTCATTTGTGCTGGTTCATAGGTTTCGTGCAAAACATGTTAGTGTCATCTTGCATCTGTTGAGTCCTTCAGTCTGTAAGCAAAGAAGGAGGTCAAGGTTTGTTGATATCAGCCTGCGAACTAGTCAAACTGTATACGGATTAATCATGTGTGTACAGCACCAGTGTTGGGCCTGACTTCACTATGAGGATGTTCCTCTAGCACAGCATATATTATATGCTATTTGTTGTGGACCTCTAACAGGAAGCAACCAATTATTTTACCAACAAAATGCAGTTTACATGGAAACAGCAATGAAAAGGCAACTTGGAAAGTTCAGTCTCATAGCAAAACACATGCATTTTTCCAGACCAAAAGTCAACATCCCCTTGTATATATTTTAAAGGGGAATGTCAGTGGCCAAAGAGGTTCCTCTTTCCTTCCTCTGGTTCAAGGAAACAACTGACACTCTCTGTTGGAGATTCAAAATTTCAGGTCTTACAGTTTGCTGACTGCACTTTTGTAGGAACTTTTCCAGCCTCTTAACATTATTTATTTTCTATAGTTTTTACAGATTCTTGGTTGTTTACATAACTAAATGATTTGGGGGTTATATTTTCATATTTCCATATGTGTATATACTCCACACACCCTTCTCCAAAACGCCAATGCAATTGTCCTGACCCCACCTTTCTCCTTCATCTCAGTCTCCCTTCATTCCCTCTGGTAATGTGAGAGACTAAATACAAAAATATGGGGGAAGTATTATGAGTGCTGCTTTAAAGCAATGAAAAGTAAATCATGCATACAGTTGACCATTGAATAATGCAAGGGTGGGAGTTTAGGGATACCAACACTCCACCAGCAATCAAAAATCCTATTATATTTAACGCTTGGTTCCCCCAAAATTAACTACCAGTAAATAGCCTTCTGTTGGCCAGAAGAATTAACTCAACAAATCTCACATATTTTGTATTTGTTCTTCAAGTGGAGGTGAAATTGGGTCAAAAAGGGTGCAAAGGAGGGCAGAAGCCTCAACTACCAACAAGTCACATTTAAAATATGGCTTCTGCCACCCAGATTCCCTCAGGTTCGTAGCACCCATGAGTAGCAGTTGCCAGTCATGCAGTTTAACAACAGGGTTTATTAACAAGGGAATTCAACAGGGAAAACAAACACTCCTTAATCCCACAAGAAGCCAGTTATCTTACCCGTCTCCATTTTCAGTCCCAAAGGTCCCAAAAACACATGTCCATAATGGTGCCCCTTTGCCCCTCCAAACCTGAGAAGTAGGCACTCTGCCAAGTCCAGTCTTTCTCCAGTGTCTTCTCTTTGTTTCTCCGGTGTTCAGAGCTGCTCTGCTTCTCCAAGGCTCTTCACACTTCTTCCACAATTGCTGATGCACAAATCAGCTTTCCAAATCCCTGCCATCCCAGGTACCAACTTTCCATGCCATCTTGTTGCGGTGCCACTCTCCACACTGGACACTCTTCTACTTGCCACCATGGCTCTTTGCCACCACCAGCTGACCTTCCAGTGTTCTTCTGCACAGCCTGATTACTTGGGCTACTCTTCATCTGTCTGCCATTCTCATCTTGCTCTTTTCCCCAAACGTCTGTGTCTGTTCCCTCCCTCCCTCCCTCCCTCTCTCCTTCTCTCCCTCTCTCCCTCCTCTCTCCCTCTCCCTCCATCCCCCTTTTTTTCTCCTAAAAGCCAAATGCTCCAAATTCCCTCTACACACCCTCTTGACCTTTCTTGTTTAGGCCTCTTTTAACTTTGTGTTTTCCAGACACAGCTAATGCCATCAGTGCCTACATTTCAATACTGCCCATATTGGGGTCCCGATCAATACTGCCATTAGTGGGGTACAGGCTTCTGAAGTAGTTCATCATAAAAATCTTCATCCTTGTTTTTGTTTTGAATAGGCTGAGGAGGAGGAGGAGGAAGATGAGAGGTTTTTCTTACTTCCTCAGAGGTGGAAGAAGTGGAGATGTGTAATGGGAAGCAAGAGAGACAGGCATACTTTCTGTCCTGTATAGCTTTTTTGCCTTATCATTTCCTTAAAAATGTTTCTATGTGGTACTAGTTCCTCCACTGTTGGCTTTAGTTTCAGTGTCCATATCACGAAGGGCCCATGTCCTAAGAGAAGTGAAAAGCAGTCTTGAATAATGGGAATACTTTTGCTAGATTGTCCAGTGTCAGTTTGTTTTCTGGAACTGTTTCTACCATGTTTTCTTCTGCATCATCTGGCTCAGGTGTGGAAACACTGATCTTCACTAAGTAGTCTTCTATTAATTCCTCTGTTGTGTTGTCTGTCCATGTGCAAGTAGAACCATGCATTTCAAGCTATGTTATTCAATGGTCTGTACATTATCTAGAAATGCTTTCCTTAGTTCTATTGTTTCTTTGTTGCCCTCCTTTCCACTTTCATGTATGAGCTTAGGAGTAAACTTCGAAAATGAAGAAGACCATTAATTTTAAAAATCCTAAAGGAATATAGAAATAAGGGTAGAATCACTGCAAGTATTTTATAGCAAACCTACCAATAATTCAAATATATCATTTTTAATAATTGATATTTTCACTTGAGTTAATAGAATCAATAGATTGCTCTAATAGATTAAAGCACAGCATTCATTTTCTTTTTAAATTTAATAGAAATTTTATGAAAATTGACAATCTGATTCTATTCATATGGAGGAGAAAATATCTGAGAATAATGGCGGAAATCCCAAGACATGTACTTATAATCTCAGATATCAGAAAATGGTGCAGTATATAAAACAGGATTGTATTGGGCCAGGAATAGGTATTAAGTCAGTTGAAGAGATGCTAGACAGAGTTCAGAAACAGAATAGTGTAACTTTAATTTTTAAATATTCTCATATTGTTTCATAATGAACTCAGATAATTGAGCAACAAAAAATCCAGACTCTCCTTTTCTATGCGCATATTGTTTTGTTGAAATGAAACCAATAATATAAGAACTTTTCAAAAGGTATAACAGGACAATCATGAGCATCCACAGCATGTAGCAACTCAATTTATAGAAAGCATGAGACCCCTTACAGGGACACACCAAAAATATTAAAACAAAAGAGTAAAAGATGTTCAGAGTGAAGTGAAAGTTGCAATGAATTGGTAAAAACATTTGAGCTACTAAGAAAACATTTACATAGGCCCCAAAGGCAAGAATATTTTGAGGGAAATCTACATCTTTAGAGGTATTTATGACTAGGCCTTTCCTTTCTTGGTTTATTAAAATTTGTGATATCTCCTCAAGTAATAATAAAGTGTTAAAAATCACAGCTTCATTTATTTTGCACCAAAGGTGATAGTCATAGAACTTCTATGTTAAACACCCTTCTCAGAGGCTGCCAGCTGATACCAGACTGGACTCATGCTGTGAAATGAAGAAAACTTTATTTTATTATCTTATCTGACTTCAAAACACTGAAGACATGACTGACATGATGGACATCCAGAGAGCAAAAAGCAGCTTCTCCATTCCTCCAATGTTTACCTTAAAAAACATTCCTTAAAAGTTACCAACAAATGTATAAGTAAATCCCCTGCTCGCCATTATTTCACAAAAACTAATGTTTTACCCAAATTTAATAATGCCTTAGCCATTAGTCTTCCCTAGTTAATTATTTGTAAAACATTCTCTTAGCCACCCTTCTTTCCCCTTGCCTAAACCCTATGAAAGGCCTAGTAATTTACCTTCAAGTTGCTACCAGCCATGCTTCTAATAGCCCACAGTCTTTAACTGTGTTAATCTCTCTCATTCATCCTTTCTCGCAACTCTACGCCCAGCTCTTTACACCCTTCTATGGTAGTTATGATTTTTTTTCCACTGCTTGTTTTCCTGTCTTGTCAACTAATACTCATTAAATTTTTTCTCTTTTATTTTTACATGAAAAAGCAATTATTAATATAATTTTAGCTTTTGTACTTTTTTCTTTAAAGCTTTTTAACTTTTTCTTATATTTCACTTTCTCTGCATTATCCAATTATCTGGTTTCCACTCAGAAGAGCTTCTGCACCCAGTATGTTGGGGAGATGGACACTGTCCTCAAATATTATATCCACTTGGCAGAACCGTGGAACCCTGGAGACTATCTCTCTGCCTTGGCCGGCCACCATTCTTACTTAGTTAATTTCAGTGGATTTAGTTAACTCTGTATGTCATAATCTGTTTAATCATTATAGACATGCATCTATGTGTATGTATCTATCTACATGAATATTTTCATTCTTAAAATGGTGTGAAATTCTGATTCTGCTGCGATATGAATGAACCTTGGAAGCATTATGCTAGGAGAAGCAAGCCAGACACAAAAGGACAAGTATAAGATTCCATTTAGAGGAGGGGGATGCTTGTTCTCTACTCAGGTACCTTCAAGGAGGGCTGACCCAGGGTTCTGCGCACCAAGGAGTAGGAGGGAGCCTCTCTGGCTCTCTGGTCTGCACTGAGCAGTGCCCAGAGGAGATATAGGTCTAGACCCCCCCCCACTCCCACCTGTAGGCCCCTCCTTGGTTTGCTAACTGCTGCCTCTGGCTGCCCTGGGAGGAAGAGCTATGGCAGTGTGTGCAGGGCTGAAGCTGAGCACTGCATGGGGGCTTGCTGCATAAGTCCATGGCACTTCATCCCCCCCCTTCCAGCTGCTGACCACCTATCCCAGTGGGAGGTGCATGCAGCCCCAAAGGACCAAGGAGCCAGTCTCTGCGTCCTGTGAGGCAGATGGCTGCTCCCCTCACAAGGAGGTTGGCCTCCCCGCTCTCCAGACTGCCCTGCATCCTCCTCCACTGGGTGGGCCAACTGCGGACCTCCAGGCATGGCTTCACTGGCAGCGGCTTAGAGGAGGTTCTGTGCGTAATGGTGCTGACCCTGCTGAAGAAGGTCAGGCTGGTGTGCATCTTCCTGTGTCTGGACCTGGTGGCCTTGCTGAGTCCAGCGTGGGTCATGGCCAACCACCAGTACTACCTGTTCCAGTACTACCAGACTACCGGGAGTCCTGCCGGAAGCATGGACATCTGGCTCCATGAGTCCACACTCAGCAGCGGTGAGGGCCCCGTGATCCTGACCCCTGCCTCTTGCCCTGATGCCCCACACCCAGGTCCTGCCCCTCCACTCCAGCCCCTTCTAGGGGCATCTGGCTCCAGCCTTCTCCCTATATCCGCTCCTCTGTTCCCCGCCTGGCCCCCAAACCCAATGTGACGTCCCACGCCCTCTGCCTCCTCCCGTGGACAAAACTCAGTCTCTGGAGTAACACGTATGCTATTTTCAGTCATTGTTAATATTTAAGGCGAGAACCATGTGGCTGTGTTTAAAATGCTAGGCTTTCCACACCCCCGTTAAGAAACAAGCCCAAAACGCCCCAACTCCACCAAGCTGCTGTGGGTTCCAGGAGGAGTCTTCCCCTGTCTTCTTTCTCTCTCAGCTCTCAGAGAGGAATTTGCAGGCATTTAGCTCATATTGCCCACATTTCTCCCCGTTCCATCCCAGTTTAGCTGGTTTCCCCTGAAAAAGTTTCTGTTGGAGATTCTTCAATATTTGAGAGTTATGGAGAGTTCAGAGAGGAACAGGCTTAATTTCTTTTTTGGTAACAACTTTGCTGGTCATGAGTCGGCCTTCTTTGCTACTCTCAGTACATCCCCTACATCTTCCAGACCTTTTTTTTCCATGAGCTACTCACAGATGCCTGGAAAATTGTAGCTTATTAGACAGTTTTGGAAGCTGCAATGTCTGCTGTGAGGGTTCCCATAAAGAAGCTGATGCCTGAATTAGAAGAGGGAGTGGAAACAGAAATGCTACCAAGGACTTTATTAGAATGCTGTCCAGTTCAGATAGGGAAATCAGATCTTGACTTGATAGTTCCTGGCCCTTGCACTGAGATAATTTCAATGTTGGAGTGCCATGTTTCCTTAGCGGAAAAATTAGTGCAATTGAAGGGGGGGGGAGTATTTTGGGTGTTTTTCAAGAGCACTATGAATGACCAGCATAGTTACCTAGGTATTCCCTCCCGTATCTGTGGGAAAGGCAGCCTAAGGCTCTGTTCACATTACTGCTGTTGGCAGGGTAATCTTGTTACTTATTCCACCATACCCCCTCTAGCTCCCGCATGTTGCAACAAGACTCAGCAAATGTTAACATTTGCTTATTTTAATAAGCTAGTAGTTTTCAGGTGAAGTGAAGATTCCCGTTATTTTAATCCCTGTTCAATCCCATTCACCTTCCTTAGAGGCAATATTATGAATTCCATACTGTGGTTTTTGGTATCTTTTACCATAATATGCACCCAAGATACCAGGACACCTACCCACCCCCACATTGTTTATAAGAGTAATATTAACTTGATGATTTCCGGGATCCCATGAAACACACAGGGCTGCATGAGGAAGGGCCATATATGAGTGAAGAGACTGCTGGATACCTGTTTTTAAAGATAAAAGGTGAGAGTTTAGCACATATGCATAAATCAGAGAGCTGTATTTTATTGGAAAATGACTACTGGAAGAATGGTAAAATTGAAAGAAAGGAAGGAAGAAAATAATAAAGAAGTAGCCAAAGTGAACTTTTTGAAGGGCAATATTGTAATGGTCACCAGGGGAGGCAGCAGGCCCTCTACTATAGGCAGGGCAGTCCAGTCTCACTTCTTGTTGGTGTTCCCCAGAGCGAGCTGGTCAAAGAGATACTCTTCCAACCTGGATTCCAAAGCCCCCAGCTTGCGCAGGGTGGTGACATTCTCCCTCAGCTCTTTGATGACTACAGATTGCTCGCGCAGGTAGCGGTGGTCCAGGAACTCACACAGGGAGGCGTCCTTCATCTTGCTGGCCAGCTGGTACAGATGCAGCAGGTTGTGGTTCACGCACTTCTTCAGGTACAGGGTGTACTCCATGGCCTTCAAGCCAGTATTCCACCTGTCACGGCTTGGCTTCCGGATATTTTGGAGTTGGAGGCGGCTCCCTCGCTTGTTCTGGAGC
>PVHY01006715.1:45631-72601 GCA_004024945.1 Uropsilus gracilis
TTGGTTCGGAGAGAGCAGTGGGCGGTTCCTTTACATTGAGAGGGCGGGGCTGGAGGGGGCGGGGCGAGTCACTGTGTTCTAAGTTCGCTCAGAGCCTTGGTGAGACTGGGAGGCTGCCCTAAGCATCTCGTATCTAGTGAGTATTTTTTTCCCTTTTCTGTTTAATTGATTACACATGTATATCTCTTTTATACATTATTGTATACCCCGAGGTTCTCCCACCACCTTGTCACCCATGAAATGTCAGTCATCTTAATCTCTTGTGGCCGTCTCTCCCCTGCTTTCACTCTCCCTCCCCCTCCCTTGCTTTATGCTTTTAGTTCTGCTGTGTCTATTAGTTTTAACTTTTACTTGTCATTTTGTTTGTTTGTTTTCCCTATATCCCACATATAGGTGAGGTCATCTAGTATTTCTCTTTTTCTTTTTGGCTTATTTCCGTTAGCACGATTCCTTCTAAGTCCACCTGTGTTATCACAAATGCATCAAATGTGTCTTTTTTGATTGATGAATAATATTCCATTGTGTACATAGTCCACAACATTCTGATCCATTTGTCTTTTGGGCAGGCATTTGGGTTGTTTTCATATCCTGGCTATTGTAAATAGTGCTGCAATAAACATCCGAGTCTAGGTGTCCTTTTGAATTAGCGTTTTTGTGTCCGTTGGGTAGATTCCCAGGAATGGAATTGCTTAGATCGAACAGTAGTTCCATTTTCAGAAGTTTAAGGGTTCTCCACACAGCTTGCCATAGTGGCTGGAGCAGTTTGTATTCCCACCAGTAGTAAAAAAACGTTCCTTTTTCTCCACATCCACACCAGCACTTGTTGCCTATATTTTTGATATGGGCCATTCTTATTGGTGTAAGGTAGTATCTCATCATCGTTTTGATTTGCATATCCCTGACTATTCGTGATATTGAGCTTTTTTAAATATGCCTATTGGCCATTTGTATTTCCTCTTTGGAGAAGTGACCTGTCTTTTTAGCTCCTCTCCCCATTTTTTGACTGGGTTTCTTGCTTTGTTTTTATTAAATTGTTTGAGTTCTTTGTGAATCTTTGCTATTAAACCCTTATAACTTGTATGGAGAACAAAAACGTTTTCCCATTCAGTTGGGTATCTTTTTGTTTTGATTATTGCTTCTTTTGCTGTACAGAAGCTTTTTAGTTTGATGCAGTCCCAGATATTTGTTTTCCATCATTTTTTAGCATCTGTAGATGTGTCCTGAAAAAGGTTTCTGAGGTATATTGGAGTGTTTTGCCCATATTTTACTCTAGGTATTTTATAGTTTCAGGTCTTATCTCCAAATCTTTTATCTACTTTCAGTTGGTTTTTGTGTGAGGAAATGAGGGAGTAATATGGCACACAGAAGTCAAGTTTTCCTAGCACCATTTGTTGAAGAGACTCTTCTTGTTCCTAATTTTGATTTTGCAATAATGTTTCTCGTTTAGAAGAATTTTATCTTGTCCTCTAATATTTCCCATCTCTAATAGCCAATTCTGATTTTATATTTGCATTTCCTGCCCTCACGTTTCTGACATATTCTTCAATTTTTGGCAAAATACTCTTCTGTTTCCTGATTTTGTTTTCTTTTTCCAGACACAGCTCTGTTTATTTATCTTGAACTTCTCTTTTACTTTCCTCAAATATCTGACAAACCTTTGTTCAATTATATTTATATATCAAGGACTCATTTAATTACCTCCAAGTGATTAGCATGGATCTGATCTGATATGATATCCATTTTACTATAGACTTCTTGAACTGTGCAGTGTGTCAATTATTCAGTGATCTCTTTTGGAGGTATACAACATGGGGTTTGCAGGTAGAGTAAAGCCCCTCCCTGTTGCCAAAACAAGCATTTCTGACCTCGGAGAATATCTTTTTGCCCTCTAGGGTGTCTTCTTCCAATCTGTGCTGGTCTGCTGTTGTCTTGAATTCATTCAATCTCTTTGGCTAGAAGTGTTGGAGGATTAAAGAAGGTTAATGCAACACTTACTACTCAATTTAAGTAGTGGTGAGGGAAGAACAGGACAAATGGATATGCTGTTCAGAGTAGCTCTTTATTTTATAATTGACCAAGGACTCTCCACAGTACTGCAGTTTCACTTACTGTCATTAAAGTTTGTCAGAATTTCCACTTGGTTTTCTGCTGTAGACGTTTCAAGTTCTCTGAGTTAACCAAATAGCATCTGCCTTTCTTTCAAGAATTACCTAAAAGTTTTGATCTTCTAATAGCACCCTTTGTTTTTTTCTTTTTCCCAAAAAACTGGTTTTTAATAAAATAAATTAATAGCAAGCATTTCCATTTCTTAAGTTAGTTACCACATTTGTGTAACCTCATTTAGGTAATTACATTAATCAGAAAACCACTGCTGTGGGAGTAATAATAATGAATCAAACTTAGTGCAAGACTTTTTTTTTAATAGCATGGTTTTGAATGACTACTTGCTCTCTTTGTGGAAAACAGTTTCTAACTACAGTGTTTTCTAACTACAGTGTTTTCTAACCACTTTCCCTAAAAGTTGAATATAAGTACACATTTGATTTTTTTTATTTAAAAAATTCATTTTATTGATTTGTCACATGTGTCCATTAATTAATCCCTCCTCCTCCCTCCGTACCCCCCCTCCAGTCACTCCATCTCCCATTTTTCTGCAATTTGTTGGTTGATTAAGTTGGTGTTCAGTTGTTCATTGTTTGGCCCATTGGTCTCTTACGATATCTGGAATTTTTTTTTGCATATATATGTATATTTATATTTATATTACATTAGTCCATTATTGTGTACCCCAGGGCTTTCCCACTTCACTAACATTTGTTAACCATCCTGATCTTTTGTGCTCTTCACCTCCCCCACCTTCTTCTCCCTCCTCCTCTCTCACTCCATGGTTCAGTCCCATTGGTTGTTTTCATTCTTTCTTATGCATTTGCTTGTTTTATCCATCATATAAGTGAGACCATCCTGTACTTCTCTTTTTCTTTTTGACTTATTTCTGCTAATATGAGTCTTTCTAGTTCCATCCAGGTTGCTGCGAATGGCATGTGTTTGTCCTCCTTGATGGATGCGTAGTATTCCATCATGTATATGTACCACATTTTTTTTAAGCCAATCATCTGTTTTGGGGCATTTGGTTTGTTTCCAATTCTTAGCATTGTAAACAGGGCTGCAATGAACATGTGCGTACATGTGTCCTTTTGAATTAATGTTTTCATGTCCTCTGGGTAGATTCCTAGTAGTGTCCTTTGGATGTATGAGTGTGTATTTGTGTGAGGTAAATATGTTAAGTTCACCCCTATGATTCAATTTGTCTTTTGCTATTTTAAAATTAAAATACCTACTTTCTGAATCGACAATGTTTTTATTGATTTACAATGCTATCATTTGGAGAGTATAGCTTCATACTGCTACGTGTGCATATGCCTTTATCACCTACTACTGAAGTGTTGGTGCAATTATCACACTGACCCCCTTTACCTTCTCCATCTCTTTTCCTATCCTCTCTGGTAATCACTATAATTTTCAGTGTCTAGGGGTTGTTTTTTGTTGGGATTTGTTAGTTCCTTTAATTTGGTTCTTTATATTCCTCATTTTGAGAGAAATCATTAATTGTCTCTCATTTTCTGACTTATTTGGCTTATCATAAACACCTCAAGTTCCATCTATGTTGTCCCAAAAAATTTCCTCTTTTATTTGGTTGAGTAGCATTCCATAGATATATGTACCACGATTTCTTTCTCCAGTCATCCTTCCACAGGTATTTCGGTTGTTTACATATTTTGTCTTTTGTGAATAATGCTGCTATGAACATAACAGGATATGTCTTTTTAGTTAATGTTTTCATATTCCTTGAATAAATACCTAGAAGTGAATATTTTAGGATTGTTTCTTTTTTAGTTTTTCTAGGGCATCTCCATATCATTTTCCATAGAAGCAATACCAGTTTACATTCATGAACAGTGTACAAGAGTTTCTTTAAACCATTCCTAACACTTATTTCTGATGTTCTTCATATAGGCCATGAAGGATTCATCGTGAAATGTGGTTTTAATTTTCATATCCCTATTAATAAGAGAAGTTAATCATTTTTTTCATGTTACTCTTAGCCATCTGTATTTCTCCTTCAAAGACGTGTTTAATCAGATCTTCTGTCCATTTTCTACTGAATTATTTTGTTGTTTTAAGTTATATATATATTTGGGGGGGTAAGAATCTCTTATCAGACTATGTTGTGCAAATATTCTCCTGTTGGTGTCTAGTTCCCCAAAAGAAAACTGGGTCCTCCCTTTAATACCTCAAGACTAAGATTAGAATGAGGAACTTGAGGTGCTGGTTAAAGGAAAGATTTACTGAAAAGGAACAGAGCAAGAAATTGACCCAGGAGACCTCCTGAAACAAAGTTTCTCTCTAAGGTACCAGGCCTATGGCTCTATGTAGGTTTTGGGACTGAAGTTTGAGGACAAAGTCATTAAACTTTACTGACTGAGAAGATAATGAAAGTGAGCTTGACTAAAGTCCATCTCTCCCTCTGAGTGTGATCCATTTCTTGTCAGTTGTGAGCACCAGTCAGCTGTAGCTTGGTGGTCACACAGGGCTCATGAACATGTCACATGTGAATGTCCCATGGCGACTGTGCCTGCAGCTCCAATCTGACTCAGTTTAGGCTCAAAGTCTGTATTTCTTCAACAAACTAGCTTGATAACCTGCAGAGAGATAGCTCAGGAATACTGGGGAAATTGAAAAAACAACAAGGAACTTTGACAGCAAATTTTTGGGTTTAGAATCAGAATTATTTGGCATCTTGTCTACCAGCTTGATAAAAACAGTGGGAACAACAAAGTTCTGTCCTTGAGCCTTGTCCCTCTGTTTATCCTGGAACCTTTCCTGTCTCAGGAATACCTGGTTGAAGCAAAATACAAGCATTTATTTACTGCAGCCTAAAGTACATGAACTGAGGAAGTTCTTGAGTTGTGTGCCTGAGGTGCCATGGTGGGTGGTGGGATGTGTGTATACATACAGAACAGGTCAGTCACACTGGATCCACTTTATGCATATCAGGTATCCAGGCAGTGCAGTTTTGATTGGTGAGAAGTTTCTCAGTTGCTGACTGGTCAAATTTCAGTCCTTGGTAATCTGTGAAGGGTAACCTTTACTTTATCTCCTTCCTAAAGATAATATCCAGGTTTTCCTGGACCTGGGTGGGGCCTGGAAGTCCAAGAGCCTCCCACCTCTATTTAATTACTAAACCCCAAATGACTCCAAAATTTTTTCCTATTTCCTGTAGAGAAATTGTGAATTAAAATTATGCAGAAATTCTTTACTCAAAGCAAATAAAATAACTGTACATTTGCAGTACCTTAAAAATTATCAATCATGGATTCACTTAGTCTCTAGGTAATCAATTTTTGCTGTTTAAAGCAACTTCCTCTTAAGCTCTGGGAATTCTATCAATTCAGTTTTATAATTTTAAATTTATCAGAAATCTGTATCCTAGAGCATTTTAACCTTTTTCCACGAATCTTCTTGAAGACAACACATTTTTGCAGGAACACCTTTGCCAAAGCTTTATCTGAAAATAACAAAAAATACTGAACAACATCCAAGGTTAAAGGTATGGAAACAGTTCATAATCTTACAGTAGATAAGGAAATTTGTTTATTTCTGTAACATAGAACAGTACCAAATAATAACTAGAATCAAAGTGATAATAGTATACTGAAGAAATTTAGGTTCCTAGGAAGTTCATACAATTTGTAGAATAGTTACATCACATACCTATACAATTATAATGTAAGAGAGGAAAAATAATTGTGTCTGTAGCCTTCTGGATTCTAAACAGAGACAGCCATGTAATAAAAAAAACAACAGATTAATGGGAGAAGATCAAAGTTTAATAGGATCTATTATCCTATATACATGGAAGAGACCTAAGAAAAATGAGTAAACAATTACTTATGTGACTCAGGCCATCCCCTTAAAGTAACATGTTCAGGCACCAAAGTATATTGAATGGAAAAGAAAGATCTTTTCTATTAGAGTATCAGTAATGGCACAAAAACAAGGGCATGACTAGTATGCATATTTGAGTTGTTGCCTTCTTTAATGGGAAGAGTTAGAGTTTCATCTTCCTAGTAATAAATAAGAGCTAATGAGATTTAGTCTTTTGGTATTTTGAGGGAGATTCCCTTACAAGAGATCTTCCTTCTAAATATCACTTACAAGAAGGGGAATTTCCTACATCTAAATGTCTCTTACAAAAACTCCACCTGACTTCAGGGTCCTTCTCATGTCTGCTGTTTCCATGAAACAACATGCCCCAGATAGCCCTGGTTTGGGTTGGCAATTTTGTATCCCTTACAGTAACAGAGAAAACTTAAATTTTATTTGGCAGTGCTTCCCTTTCAATTTAACATTCCAAATGTCTGATTTATTTAATAGCTCTATAAGGAGAATGGAAAGTTATTTTCTTTCTTTTCTTTTTTTTTTAGAGACTAGGTCTCGCAATGTTGCCCTAGGAACCACAGACTCTGGTTGCCCGGGTTACCCTGGACTCAAGCGATCCCTAGCCTCAACCTCCCAGGTAGCTGGAATTACAGGCACATGCCACCATACCCAGTTATTTTTTGAGACTAGGTCTTGCTATGTTGCTCTGGACGGGTCTTGAACCCGCAAACTCCAGCGACTCCCAGTCTCAGCCTCCTGGCTTTGGCTGGGATTAAAGGCATGTGCCACTGCTCCTGGCCTGGAAAATTCTTTTGAGAGATCTCAGAGATCCTCTGAGTTATCCCATATCAAAAAGAATTTATTTAGAATTGGATTTTTGAAAATTTGTCAGAATTTCAAAAGGTCTTAAAATCAGTTGGTTAAATAGTATCACAGGTCTCTATGATACGGTTAGTTAAATGTTCCTTGCCCATTTAACCAGCAAACAATAACTTCTAATTATTTTGATGAAATGAGCAAAACAGTAGTACAAGAAAACTTTGTCCCCATAGCATATGAAATTAAGGTGGAGTTACATAAATACATTGCTTATACCAAAGATTATTTTTTTAAAACCTCTGTAACAAATTTACTCATTCTTATCCAGCTTGATCACACATAAAATTCTTTCCCCAGGATTTCCTTCTCACAAACCTTCAACTTTCCAAATTTTGCATTTAATTTTTAGTTTTCAGGTTACAGTTTTGCTCCCCCATATGTCCACCTTCCACTAAACCACCCACATCAACACTCACTGCCCCCCTTCTTCAAATCCTCTCCCTGCTCTTCCCTCTGGTAACCATTAAATTCTTTCACTAAGTCCAAAATGATTTCCTGCTAAATTTTTCCTGTGTATGCTTTTTGGTTATTTATCTGGCACAGGTGACTGATACCTTATATATGTCACTTTATGACTTATTCCACTTAACATAATTACCTCCAGATCCTTCCATTTTATCCCCCAAACCACTAAAATATGTTGGACAATATTGGTGGTAGTGGACATCCTTATTCTGTTCCTTATTTTAGTCGAAATGCTTTCAGCTTTCCACCATTAAATATAATGTTGGCTTTTATAATGTTTACTCAAATTCCATTTATTCCTGTTTTACTGAGTCTTTTTTATCATCTAGATGTTGTATCTTGTCTTTTTCATCATCTATCGAAATGATCATGTACTTTTTAATCTTCCTTTTAGTTAATCTAGTGGATGACATTGATTTGTCTATACTGAACCAGCCTTGCCTCCCTGGAAGGAAACCTTACCTCATCATGCCGGGTAATTCTCTGAATAAGTTGCTGTATTCAGTTTGCTGGGGGTTTGTTTCAGGATTTTGACATCTATGTTCATCAGAGACATTGGTTTATAATTTTCTTTTCTTTTGTACTGGTTTTATTTGGATAATGTTGTTCTCATAGAATATAGAATTTTCCTCCCTCTTTAATTTTTTTGAAGGGTTTTGAGTTACTGCATAGTCATTAATTCCTCTTTGAAGTTTTGGTAGAATTCATTGAAGAAGCCATCTGGTTCTGGGCTTTTGTTCTTAGGAAAACATTTTTTAATTACACCTTCAGTTTCAGCACTTGTGATAAGACATTTTAAGCGATCTACTTCATCCTGATTGAATTTGGGGAGGTGGTATGAACCGAAACATCTGTCCATCTATTTAAGACTGTCCAGTTAGTCTACATAGAGATGTTCATAATAGGCTCTTATCCTATGTAATTGTATTTGTTGTAATTTTGCCTCTTTCATTTATGATTCAATTTTATTTGAGTTTTCCCTCTTTGTAAGTGAAGCTAATGGACTGTTGATTTTGTTTATTTTTACAAGTATGGGCTTCTGTTGTCACTTCTCCTTTGGATGTTTTGTTTCCTATTTTATTTATTTCTGTTTGATTTTTATTCTTCTACTGATATTTTGATATAATTTTTGTAGTTCATTCAGCTGCAGAATTAAATTGTTTGTTTGAAATTTTTCTTTCCTTTTTTTTTTTTTTAATGTGACGCTGTATTGCTGTGAAATTCCCATGTAGTACTTCTTTTAGAGCATCCCGTAGGGTCTGGCAGCTTGTTTCCATTTTTTTTCTAGTTTCTAGATACTAAACAAATACTTCTGAACAACTCATATATCAAAGAAGAAATCAAAGATGAAATACATGCTGTCATTCTCAGCAAAATGGAAGGCATCCAAGGAATTATATATAGTAAAGCATGTCAGAATGGCAAAGAAAAATATTTGATGTTTACATAGTAGATGACAAAGCAAGACACTTATAAACACTAGCAAATGCTAATAAGTGAAGTGAGGCTTCTGAGATTACAGGGAAGGACAGGAGGAGAAAAGATTAAAGAGTGTGGAAGGGACAGTGATAGAGGAAAAACTCTTATTTGAAGATCTTTTGAGAAAGATCTAAGTCTCACTTCTCTATGATCCACAAGCACCAATGATAATGGGTAGAATCCAGAGGGGGAGAAAACTATTTAGGGGAGAAAAATACATGAGAATTTTCATTTTTAAAACACAAATCCAGTTAGAATTCCCCAGGGAGGAATTCCCTGTGATGGAAAAGTGTACTAAAGAAAACTGACAGTAGGTGAATGCTTTCATTTAGAATACTGACCAGGAACTCGACAAGATCCAGCCTGTGAATATTCACTAAGCAGGGAAATACCCTCTATGGCAGGCACATCTGTCCCTGAGCATTTTCCCACAGTAACAAGTGACTTGCTGAACAGGATGTGTCTCCTGCTACAGGAACTCTTGCTGCAAATTCCAGCCACCAACTGTTCAGTAATCGAAGAAATACCCCTACTCTAAGACCCCCCCCATGATGAGTTCCAGCAACTTAACACACCAACCAAGATATTCTTGCTACAGATTCCACCTTTGAGTCAACTCTGTTTACTAGTATAGACTACAGCTATTTTTTTGTATGTTTGATCTTGTATATACTGCATCCTTTTACTCATACAGTTTTAGTAGCTTTTAACATTAATTCCTTCAGGTTATAATGTTAGCAGACAGACGGAGGGGCACCCCGGGAACCCCAAACCTGGCATGCTCTAAATGGGTTCTGTCATCTGCTGCATAAAAACATATTCTTAGTGCATGAGAAAAAAACTTTAATAGAATTAGCATGCAACAGGAAGAGAAGAAAAAATTTCAATTAAACACCCAAAATTGCCCATCTCCTCATGGGTAAATACCCAACCAAAGAGGGTTGACCCAAAGTGGGCCTACTGAGGCCCAAAGGCTTGCCACAACTCTAAGTTACCTTCTGGCAGGGACCTTTAGGAAGGGACAGGTAGGGCCAAGGGAGGAAAGGAGAAAAATCAAAACCCAAGAGTCAACATAAAGGCCGCCTTTGTCAGCTTCCCCGCAGGTCTTTCACCCCTGCCTATTTCCAGTCTCCTTCCATGTCTCCTAGTCCCTGGAGCAAGTCCAAGGCTAAGAAGCAAGCACTGATTCTTTTTCACATATCTCTCTGCACTAACTTATCCTCCAAGTCCTCATTCTAGTTCTTTTGTTATTATCTTGAATTAAACTGACTGGTTTTTGAATTTTTGCAGGGCACTGAGGGCCACCCAGGACCCCCAAATTTGCCTGCTCTAAATGGGTTCTGCTATCAGCTGCATAAAGACAAAACATACTCAACCACTTATGACCTGCAATGAACAGGATCCCTAATATAATTAATATCTGATGAGAGAAGAAGAGAGAAAGAATATAGTTAAAAAGTTTCCCCATGAAATACCCAAAGTTACCCATCCCCTTGTGGGTGACATCCCCAGCCAGTGTTGGACCAAAAGAGGACCACTGAGGCTTAAAAGTTTAATGCACGTTCTAGTGGGGATGGGAAAGGGACAGAAGGGGGCAGGCAAATCTGGGATAAAAGGAGCAAACGCAAAACCCAAGTCAAGATAAAGGCTGCCATTGTCAGCCGCCCATGGTTTTCTCACGTGTGTCTCTGTCTCTTCAAGTATTTCCTTCCATCTCCCCCAAGTTCCTGCTACAAGTCCAAGGCCAAGAAACAAGCAATGCTTCTTCACCTGTCTCTGTTTGGTACTTGAGAACTTGGTTTAACTTTGAAACTGCAAAGCTTGGAAATTGGAAAACTGAAGAGAATTTGCTATGTTGCTGTTTTTATCGTGAGAAGTCTGAAGTGGTTGCTGCTGTTAGCAAGTGAGTCTTTCTGGTTTGGGGCCACTTAAGAGGTGAAGCTGAAAGAATGCTGGAGCTGTGCCTTTTGGAGATGAATTGACCATGTCATGCTGGTTTCTTCACTGGATTTGAATCTCCCGCTTTTGAAAGAGGAGCAGCAACGCCATCTTGACTTCATTTAGCTTGAAGTGCCTTTGGAAGAAGGAGTGACAATGCAATCTTGGTTCCTTCATTTGACTTGAAGGTAAGACGGCTGCCATTTTTTGGATGCATATGCCTGAAAAAAGAGTTACATGCATTTTTGAACTAGAGACTAAACTGGTTGGTAAGATAATCTAAGGGGGTTTATTGTATGCTCAGTGACTCTTGCTATTTTATTCTTTTAATGAGTAAATCTGTTTTTGCCTCCTCTTAAGGTTAGTGTGGTCTTGCTATTGCTTGCATGGGCTGGGATGAACCTAAGGAGTAGCAGGGTTTAAAGGGCCAGCTGCTCCCATTTGTAAGCTTAGTTAAGTAGTCTGTTTTGTTACCCGATTTCAGTTTTCCAAAATGGGTTGCTGCATGTGTTCAGTTGCCATTGGTACCTCTAAGCCTCAGCTACCCTGTGGCTGGAGCTGAAGGTTAATGGCCTGCAAATATGAAGAAACTGAGCAAGAATAAAGATTGCAGGGTTCAAGTATCAGGAAAGAAGAGTAAGTCAACATGCAATTGTCAGGGCAGAACTTTCAGACAGTTTGGCCAAAGGGACAAGGGGAACAAAATCTGTAGGGAAACTGGCTGTCAACAGTGAATGAGCATCAGTTGTAGGTATAGGTTGTCCACTGAAGAGAAAGGAAGAATTACAGATGTTTGCTGAAGATGGTTAGGGGTCCTTTCCAATAGGAGCCAGCTTGACTTGACTATGCCCCTTTGGAGCTTCACCACAGTGGATATTGTCAGGAGGTCCTGATGAGGACCTGTCCAGAGAGGTTGCAGAAACTTCTTGTTCTGAGGAAAGGTTGTAAGGTGGACCTAGATTCCTGGAGAAATCTAGTATAACTAGAGGTAAGGAGAGAATCTGACCTGGATTTGTTAACATCAGCATGCTGGTAGTGAGGAAGAGGTATCCATAAGCATGCCAAGGCACTTAAGCCCAGAGAAGTCTTAGGGTGATCCTGGCATGGAGGAAAGCCACCGTGAAAAGGCTAACTCATGACTACTGGATTTCCTCTATTGGTTTAAGGTGCTTCTTACGGGTTTGATTGACTCCTTCCACCTTTCTTGAGGATTGTGGGTGCTAGGCCATATGCGATAATACCTAATTTGTAAGGCAGCTCTGATACTCCAGGTCATTTGAGAGATAAACACTGAGATATTGTTGGATTATATTGACCAGGGCAAACCAAACTAGGGATGATATGCTCTAGCATGGCAGTAGTCACCTCAGAAGACTTTTCAGATTTGGTGGGGAGCCTCAATCCATCCTTAAAGTGTCTCTCATTTTATTATGTGGCAACTTATATCCTTTACATGGAAACATCTAAGTCAAGCTTCCAGTCCCCTCCTAGGTAGATTCCTTTATGCTGGACAGGTTTAATGAGCTGTGGGGGACCTAGGTGTCCCTCAAGATTTGCTTCAGCACAAGTGGGACAATTTGCGGAGTGTTTTTTAAGGCCTGTAGGGTTTGACAATCCAAAAAAGGAAGTTTAATGAGTGCCAAAAGGGTGCTAGCTCTCAGATGGGTGAAATAATAGAGGGCTTGTAAAAAACTCCCTTTGAGTTGCTTCAGGTATGATTTTTTCCTTCTGGGGTCTTATGTAGGCCATCTGGGGGAAGGACATTGCCCTTTGTCATTTGCTGATGTTCCTTATGTGAGTAGCTAGAAATTAAACTCACTTGAAGAGATAACAAAGGTGCTTGAAGGGAATCTAGCTTCTATCTTGGCCTCCCAATTTGCTCTATTTCTGCCTTATGTTATTTCACCACTGCCAGTTTGGTGTCACTTGTAGTGCATGGTTTTTACTTGCAGTGGTAGATATATAGCTTCTAATAATTGCAGGATGTCTTTAGAATGCTTAATAGGATAGTTTTGACTTGTTAGTAAATCTCTCTCCTTCCAGAGTCCTTGGACATGAAGTTCATGAACATGAGTTCACTTGGACATGAACCACTGTGGGTTTGGGTCAGATACAAAGCCACTCTCTGAGCTCCAGCATTTCTGTGCTCCACTCCAAGGGTGCCTCCTCTGGGCACTTGCGGGCATCACTGGGAGGTTTAACAACTAACCCAAATCTTGGGCTCCAAATATGCCAGTATTCCTCCATTTCTGGTGGTAGGAAACTCCAATTGTAGGATAATATCCTTTCTGTTGTATAAATTGCAGTTGGACAGTTGTATAAATTGCAGAATGAAGATAAGGTCTAAGAACTGTACCTTCTATTTAGGGGAATCTAGGACTGTGTACTGTGTGGTGCCCGGAGGCACTTGGCTTAGTAAGGGATAGGGTTGAATACCTACCTGATGAATAGGGATGACAGCCCCGTGCCAGTCTATAGCCCTCTCTTGAATTTTTAACTGCTAGGACTGGGCTATTGCAAAGGGAGTTACACCAGACTAAAACACCAGACTAAATAAATTCTTGTATAGGAGGTGTTCTCGGGTAAGGGAATCACCCTTTTTAATTTTAGTCAGTGAGGGTTCTTCTGCCCTCATGCAAGCAGTTGCCAAGAGATCAAACTTTCATGATAAAGTTAAATACAGAGGTTTATTCACAAATAGGAGAAAAACTAAAAGAGTATAATATTCTACAATGTCACAAGTGTCCAAAAGAGAAAAGAACCCCGCCTCTTCTCCTCAGGGAGGTGGGTGGATTTTATTTCATTCTTAGTGTAGTTCAGTATAAAACCACCAGGTTATAACCTTGTCTTCAGTCATCTGTCACTGTAGCCTCTCTCTCGCTCTCTCACTCACTCACTCACTTTCGCTCTTGCTCTCCCTCCCTCCCTGATCCTCTGTGATAAACTCTTATTCTCCAACTTTATCCAACTCCCAACCATCGAAGACTGGAAGGCTGGGAGCCCCAAAAGGTTCAACAGTTCCCAGGTCCTTCTTTTTGAAGCCAGACTTTTAGCTTCTACTCCAGATGCCTGAGGCCAGATCAGCTCTCCTCTCCACTAATCTTCTGACTCTCCAAATTCTGCAAATTCTCTTCCTTTTATCACCTATTCCTTGTTCCCTCTTCCATCATGAATCCCAATGTTGGGATTATCAGCCACACTCTGGCTTGGTTGAGTTATGATCCCCTCCCAGGGCCTTGGCACCCTAGCAGAGGGAGTTAAACTAGCATAATAATGTTGACCAAGCCCTACTTGAGATTTACAATATCAAGGTAAAAGAAGGGAGTAATGGTCTATCTGGCTTCAAGTTCTTCTTAACCTGTGTGTCTCTCAGACTCAGGTAGTGGTGATGCCTAAGTTTTACCAACAAATAACACAGCCCATATTGGGTACCTGCTTCATGTCCCACATTTCATTTTTAAACCAACATATCTATGTTGGCCCAAAATCCTGTACCTTTTTATCACCACATATAGTAACATTAATAATATAAGCAGGCAAAACATGTCATTACATTAATATCAGTTATAGTAGTTATCAAAGCAGATATTCATTATGCAAATAGGTAAAAATATGTTACATGCAACATTAATCAATTTAGACTGAAAAAGCTTACAAATATAATACTAGCCATAGCATTTTTTTCCCAAGCAGCCATATATTCACCAATTGGTGCAAATTAATACCAGAAACCTTTATCCAAGAGAATAAAAAACTGTTTAACCTTGTGCATTAAGAAAAAAAGGAATTAAGTTTATTTGTCCTTTTTAAAAGCAAATACTGTTAATTATTAATAGATTCACAGGACCAATTTGGTTCAGCATCTTGTTTGCAGCCTTGAATTATGTACCCAAGATTTTATACCTGCAAGCTTTAAGGAAGTGTGTGTGGTTAATAACACATCATAAGGACCTGACCACTTTTCAGACAACTGAGTTTGGGCATCCCCAGTCTAACAGGTCTTGAGGAAAACCTGTTCACCATCTCTAAATGGGTGTAATGGTTCATCTGGGGGTCAGGCAGTTCTAGAGAGTGCAAACTTATGTGTGATTACCAGAATCTCCTGGATATGTTTTACATATCGTTTGATCCTGTACTCCTACTTTCAAAACTGAGGCCTGGGAAGGTCTCCCAAAAACTATTTCAAAGGGGCTTAGCTGAAGCCCTCTCCTACGTGCCACTCTGATCTGACAAAGAGCAATGTATAATACCTGTTCCCAGTGCAAATGTGTCTCTTGGCACAGTTTTGCCAAGGTCTTTTTCAATGAGTGGTTCATTTTTTCTGTCTGACCAGAAGATTGTGGTCTCCAGGCAGCATGCAGCTTCCAGCTTATCTGCAAAGCACTGTTTACCTATTGATGGACTTCCGAGACAAATGCAGGTCCATTATCACTCTGTATAGACTTTGGCCAAAATGAGGAAATATTTCTTTTCACAATGGTTTTGCAATGTCTAGGCCCTTTTCTGTCCTAGTAGGAAAAGCTTCCACCCATCCTGAGAAGGTATCTGCAAAAACTAGTAGATACTTAAAGTTACTGATCATCCTGGGCATCTGTGTAAAGTCCATTTGCCAGTCCTTGAAAAGGGTATTTGACCCAATATTGTACTCTAGTAGCTTTTGGGTAGGAGTCTGTCTTAGGATTGTTCCTGGCACATATTCGGCATTGTTGAGTAATCTGTTGAGCTGCATGGTGCACACTGGAGCCCTTCAAATATAGGCATAGGGAGTCCAGCAACGCGTCTCTCCCATAGTGGGATCCTTCATGCAAATGTTTTAATACTGAGTAGACCATGCCATGAGATGTCATTTTCCAAGTTGAGCTGGGGTCAAAAGCATCGAATCCCTATTCACAAGCCCTCTGCTCATCTTGTTTGGTATATGTGGGGATACACTACAAGTCCATGAGAGGGAAGAGTGTACTCTGTAGGGGCAAAAGAGTGACAGCCTTAGCAACATGATTCGCTGTTCTGTTGCCTTTCCACAATGTCAGATTTGTTGCTCTGATGTCCAGGACAATGCTCAAGGCTACAGCTGAGGGCAAGTTCACTGCTTTCAACAGAGCTAGGAGTTCTAGTGAATATTTAACATCCTTGTTGCCAGCTGTAAGGAGTCCCCTCTCTTTCCAGATAGCTCCATGTGCATGTGAATGAGTAAAACATAGTGTGAATCAGTGAAAATATTGACTCTCTTACCTTTGGAGAGTTCCAGAGCTTGGGTCAAAGCTATCAATTCTGCTTTCTGTGCTGATGTTCCTGTTGGGAGATCCTTGGCTTCAATAGTCCTGTTGAGCGTAACAACCGCATTTCCTGCATATCAATGTCCATGGTCCATAAAGATGCTTCCATCTGTAAGCAGTTCCCAGTCTGGGTTCTGCAAAGACTAGTCAGACAAATCTGATCTGCTAGCATATACAGTCTGAATAGTCTTCAGGCAATTATGAACTAACGACCCATCTCTGAGGTTCTCTGCATTACTTGGGAACAAAGTAACTGGGTTCAAAGAGTTCCTTACCTGTAAATGCACATTTGGAGTGTTCAGGAGGGCAGCTTGGTACTTTTCCATGCCTCCCCCCCCCCGTTAGTCAAAGCCCATCTTTCTGTTCTTTTTTTTTAATTTTTTTAAAAAATTATTTATATATATTTCACATCATTTCAGTCCCTGGGGGTCACCCACCACCTCCCCTTCCCACCTGCTCCAGCTGGTCCCCACTCTCCCCTTGTGCAGTTTCATTTGGTTGACCATATATTAGTGAAACCATTTGGTTTCTGTCCCTTTCTATCTGGCTCGTTTCTGCTAGAATGATATCTTCTAGGTACATCCAGGTTTCCATAAATTCATTAAATTTGTCATTTTTAATTGATGAGTAATACTCCATTGTGTATATATACCACATCTTTTTCATCCACTCATCTGTTGTGGGACATTTGGGTTGTTTCTATGACCTTGCAATTATAAATAGTGCTGCAATAAACATCCGAGCACAGGTGTCCTTTTGTACCCACATTGAGGTCTCCTTTGGGTAGATTCCCAGAAGTGCGACTGCTGGGTCAAATGGTAATTCCATTTTCATTAGTTTGAGGGTTCTCCATACTGCATTCCATAGTGGCTGGATGAGTTTACATTCCCACCAGCAGTGTAAGAGTGTTCCTTTCTCTCCACATCCACGCCAGCACTTGTTGTTGCCTGTTTTTTGATGTGGGCCATTCTTAATGGTGTAAGGTGGTATCTCATTGTGGTTTTGATTTGCATTTCTCTGATTGCTAGTGATATTGAGCAATTTTTCATGTGTCTGTTGCCCATTTGTATTTCCTCTTTGGAGAAGTGTCTTTTTAGTTCTTTTCCCCACTTTTTGATTGGGCATCTTGTTTTGTTTTTGTTTATGTTTAGTTGTGTGAGTTCCTTGTAGATTTGTATTATTAATCCCTTATCACTCTTGTGGAGGGCAAAAATTTTTTCCCATTTGGTTGGACTTCTTTTAGTTTTTTCTTTTGTCTCTTTTGCCATACAGAAGCTTTTTAGTTTGATGAAGTCCCATCTGTTTATGTTTTCCTTCAATTTTTTGCCTTCTGCAGATGATTCCAGGAAGGGATTTCTGAATTGTACTTCATGGAAGGTTTTGCCTAAGTTTTCCTCTATGTATGTTATGGTTTCAGGTCTGATATCTAAGTCTTTTATCCATTTTTAATTATTTTTTGTACATGGTGTGAGAGAGATGTCTTGGTCCGAGAGAGATGTCTTGGTCCATTTTTTTGCATGTCTTAGTCCAGTTTTCCCAGCACCATTTGTTGAAGAGGCTATCTTTGTTCCAATGTAAGTTTTTCCCTCCTTTGTCAAAGATTAATTGGCTATATGTGTGTGGCTTTATTTCCAGACTCTCAATTCTGTTCCATTGGTCTGATTGTTGGTTGTTGTACCAGTACCATGCCGTTTTAAGTATTATGGCTTTGCAGTATAGCTTGAAGTCTGGAATAGTTAGTCCTCCATTCTCTCTTTTTTTGGAGAGGAGGTTTTTTGATATTCGAGGTCTTTTGTTATTCCATATGAATTTTTGTAATTTTTTTTCTATCTCTTTAAAGAATGTCATTGGAATTTTTAAGGGGATTGCATTGAATCTGTAGATTGCTTTTGGTAGGATGGCCATTTTGATGATGTTAATTCTTCCCATCCATGAGCAAGGAATGTTTTTCCATTTCCTTGTGTCTTCTTCTATCTCTTTTCGTAGCCTTGTGTCTTCTTCTATCTCTTTTAGTAGCATTTTAAAGTTTTCTTTGTATAGTTCTTTTACGTGTTTTGTTAGGTTTATTCCCAGGTATTTAATTGTTTTTGGTGCGATGGTAAATGGGATGACTTTTTTAATTTCTTCTTCTTCTGCTTGGTTTTTTGCATATAGGAAGGCTACTGATTTCTGTGTGTTGATTTTGTAGCCGGCAACCTTACTGAACTGGTTAATTATTTCAAGAAGTTTTTCTGTGGATTTTTTGGGGTTCTCTACATATAGAATCATATCATCCACATATAATGATAGTTTCAGTTCCTCTTTTCCTATTTGTATCCCTTTTATATCTTTCTCTTGCCTTATTGCCCTGGCTAGGACTTCCAATACAATGTTAAAACGTAATGGAGAGAGTGGGCATCCTTGCCTAGTTCCAGATCTCAACTGGAATGATTTTAATTTTTCCCCATTTAAGATGATGTTTGCTGTAGGTTTGTCATAGATGGCTTTTATTATGTTGAGGTAGGTTTCTTTGATCCCCAGTTTTTCAAGGGCTTTTATCATAAATGGATGCTGGACTTTGTCAAATGCTTTCTCTGCATTAATTGATATGATCATATGGTTTTTGTTTTTCTTCTTATTGATATGGTGGATTATGTTAATTGATTTCTGGATGTTGAACCATCCTTGTGTCCCTGGGATAAATCCCACTTGGTCATGGTGAATAATGCTTTTAATGCATCGTTGGATTCGATTTGCTAGTATTTTGTTTAAAATTTTTGCATCTGTGTTCATTAGGGAAACTGGTCTATAGCTTTCTTTCTTGGTGCTGTCCTTGTTTGGTTTTGGTATGAGTGTGATGTTTGCTTCGTAGAATGTGTTTGGGAGCTTCCCTTCTTTCTCAATTTTTTGGAAGAATTTTAATAGTATTGGTGTTATTTCCTCTTTGAATGTTATGTAGAATTCATTTGTAAAACCATCTGGTCCTGGGCTCTTGTTTTTAGGGAGAGTTTTTATGACTGCTTCAATTTCACTGTTTGTGTTTGGATTGTTTAGACTCTCTATTTCTTCGTTGTTCAATTTTGGGTAGTTGTATTTTTCCAGGAATTTATCCATCTCATCCAGATTGTTGTATCTGTTTCCATATAGATGTTCACAGTAGTCTCTGATTATCCTTTGTAGTTCTTTTGTGTCTGTGGTGATTTCTCCTTTCTCGTTTGTGATTCTATTTATTTGGGTCTTTTCTTTGTGAGCTTTGCGAGGGGCTTGTCAATTTTATTTATTTTTTCAAAGTTCCAGCTCTTAGTTTTGTTGATCTTCTGGATAGTCTTTTTGTTCTCTATGTTATTTATTTCTTCTTTTATTTTTATTATTTCTTGTTTTCTTCTGGGCTTTGGCTTTTCTTGCTGTTCTTTTTCTAATTTTTCGAGTTGGGATATGAGGTTTTTTCTTTGGATATTTTCTTGGTTTTTGATAGGGGCCTGTATTGCTATGAACCTTCCTCTTAGATATGCTTTTGCTGAGTCCCAGACATTTTGGAATGTTGTGTCTTCTTTGTCATTTGTTTCGAAGTAGGTTTTAATTTCTTCTTTAATTTCTTCCGTTACCCATTCTTCGTTTAGTAGTATATTGTTCAGTCTCCATGTATTGGATATTCTTCTTGCTTTCTCTTCATTGTTCATTGTTAATTTCTAGTTTAATGCTTTTATGATCAGAGAAAAAAGTTGGTATAATTTTGATTTTTGTGTATTTGTTCAGGTTTTCCTTGTGTCCTAATATGTGGTGAATTTTAGAGAAGGATCCATGTGCATTTGAAAAAAAAGGTGTATTCCCTTTTTGGGGGGTGCAGTGCCCTGTAGATATCTATTAGGTCCATTTGGTCTAAGTCTTCCTTTAAAGCTTTTGTGTCCTTGTTTAACTTTTGTTTTACTGATCTGTCTTTTGGTGAGAGTGGAGTGTTAAAGTCTCCTATGATTATGTGTTTTCATCAATATTTGTTTTCAGTTCTGCTAGTTGCTGTCTTATGAATCTTGGTGCTCCCTCATTTGGTGAAGATATGTTGATAATTGTTAAGTCTTTTTGGTGAGTTGAACCACATACCATTAGGTAGTGTCCGTCTTTATCCTTTGTCACTTTTTTTATTCTGAAATCTGCTTTATCTGCTAAGAATGGCTACCCCTGCCTTTTTCTTGGGACCGTTTGCTTGTAGAATTGTTCTCCATCCTTTCACTTTCAGTCTATACTTATCTTTAGGGATTAGATGTGTTTCCTGGAGACAGCAGAATGTTGGGTTCTCTCTTTTGATCCAGTCTGCAACTCTGTGTCTTTTGATTGATGAGTTTAGACCATTGACATTTAGAGTGACTATTGATGTGTGGGGTTCTAGTATTGGTTTTCTAGAGGTTATTTGAGGTTCTGCTTTGGTTTTCTTTTATGTATGTTCTATTTATTTGTCTGAGAGTTTGGTCGTAGGGCTTCTTCCAATATTTCTTGGAGTGGGGGTTTGGTGGTAGCAAATTTTTGGAGACTTTGTTTGTCTGAGAAGGTTCTAATTTTTCCTTCATATAGAAGGAGACAGCTTTGCAGGGTAGAGTATTCTTGGCGGGCACTTTTTGTCTTGGAGTTTTTTGAATATGAGGCTCCAGTCTCTTCTTGCTTGGAGTGTCTCTTCGGAGAAATCTGAGGTCAGTCTAATGGGTTTTCCTTTGTAGGTTATCTGTTTCCTCTCTCTAGTCATCCTCATTATTTTTTCTTTATCTTGAATTCTTGGGAGTTTTACAATTATGTGTCTTGCTGTGGTTTTTCTTTCATTGAAGTAGTTTGGTGTTCTTTTTGCTTCCTGTATGTCTATTTTCATTTCATTCTTCAAGTTTGGGAAATTCTCTTCTATTATTGCTTTAAAAAGCCTATCATTTCCTATGTCTTTCTCTTCTCCTTCTGGGATTCACTCTTATATTTCCTTTCTTTAAAGTATCTGATAGAGCTCTGATTTTTTTTCCACTATCTTCTTATTTTGTTTATCACTCTCTTTTTCTCTCTTAGTTCTCTCTACTTCTATGTCCTCCAGTGTGCTAATTCGTTCTTCAATTTCTTCTAGTCTGCTTTATGGCTTTTCCCAGTATTTTTGATGTCTTCTATTGCTCCTCTTATATGCTGCATCTCCTTCATTTTCTTATTTAGGTTTTCAAACTCGTTCTTCTGTTCGCCAATGATGATGTTCATTTTGCTAAGTTCCTTTTTATATTTTTCTACTTCTCCTCTTAGCTCATTGATTGTTTTTATCATTATGTGTCTAAATTCTTTATCTGACATAAAGGGCATTTCTTCGATTTCATCTATGTTGGTTTCTATAGTCTGTTTGTCCTTTGGAGATGGATTTTGTCCCTTTGGGCTCATTTGAATATTTGTATTTTTCTTCCTTCCTGTGTTTTCTCTTCGGGTTTGCTCCACATATTGTGCAACGACTGCTCGAGTATTGGTTGGCATGTTGAAGAATATTAGTCTGTAGTGATTTCTGCCTTTTGTGCTGGGATGTTTTCTTGCTTCTGTTGGCTGTTTTGGGGTTTTGATTCCTTCCCTTTTTTGTGGGCTATGTGTTCTGTCCTTTGCTTTTGTACTCTCTATCTGGTATTCTAATTCTTGTTGAGATTTCTATCTGCACCAGCACCAATAGGCGCCCCCAGAAGTCTCACCTACAGCCAAAGTTTCCTTGAGTAACCCCGCCAACTGTGGGAGGCACTAGACGTCCCTCTCGTCTCACAGCTGGGAACTCACCGCCCCCACCCTGGAGGGAGCTGGGAGCAGGGTCTTCCGCCTACAGCCAAAGTTTCCTTGAGTCCCATCTTTCTGTTCTAATAAAGTCAGCACCAGGTGTGGTACATACACAATAATAGGCTGTCCCAGTGTGAACTTTTCTGCTTCCTGCAGAAGGTCACAAGTCACAGCCACAGCCTGCAGGCATGAAGCCCAGTCTTTGGCAGTGTTGTTCAGCTGTCTGGATAGATATGCAGTGGGCTGCATCTCTAGTTCTAGCATTTGGATTAGCACTTCCCATCCTATACCTTGTCGTTCATGGACATATGGCCTGAAAGGCTTCCTTAAGTGGCAACCCTAAGGCTGGAGCTGCAATCAGTTTTTTTCTTTATCTCCTCAAATGCTTGCTAACATTCAGGGGTCCACTGTAGATGACCAGAGTCTGGGCTTTTTGAGGGCTTTGAAAGAGGTTTTGCAACAAGTCCAAAGTTGCGAATTCAAATTCTGCAAAATCCAGCCATCCCCAAAAATCCATGCAACTGTCTCCAAGTACTGGGGACCCTACGAGCAGTGATTATCTTTTTTCTCTCAGTTATGAGGCTCCATTTGCCTTTTTCAATTTCAAATCCTAGGTATGTCACCCATTCTTTACATTACTGAGTCTTCTGTGGCACTTTATAAGTCATCTACATGCTGTAAAAGGATACTTGTTTCAGCTGAATCTTTTGAAGATCTCTGGTCAATATCTCCCCAAAGATAGTGGGGGAATTTTTAAATCCTTGTGGAAGCACTGTCCATCAATATTGAGATACACTTTTGGAGATTGGGTCCTGCCACTCAAAAGCAAAATGTTTTTGATCTTGTTCATCTACAGGTATGCAGAAAAAGGCATCCTTCAAATCTAATACTGAAAACCAACCAAATTCTCCAGGTATACCAATCAACAGTGTGTATGGATTGGGTACCGCTGGATATATAGCCTCCACAGTATCATTAATTTCCCCCCAAACCTTTCACAAAAGGTACTCTTTACTGTAGGACTTCTTTACCGGTAGTATAGGAATATTATAGGGGGAGTGGTAAGTTCGAATGAGATTATACTAAAGAAATTTTGTCAATACTGACTGAATTCCCATCAAAGCTCTATCTTTAAGGGCATACTGTTTTGGTTTTGTTTTTGTTTTTTCTTGGAGGCTGAATCCCCTCTCTTAACACAGTTCTTACAGTTTTTGCATTTCTGGCATGCCCAGAAAGTCCATCAGCCCAGACCCTTTTGTTTACCCTGTCACAAATTACAGCAGATAGTATTTCCCCTTTTGGTGGGGCACCCGGAATAAGCATAATCTGATACATGTTCAGGGGTTACTTAGAGGTATACCCTCTGATTCTGGGGTACAAAAGAAATTTGTGCCTTCAGTTGGCTGAGAAGATTGTGACCAAGGAGTGGGATAGGACATTCTTCCTTAGACAAAAAACTATGCTGCAAAATTTCCCCACCAAATCGGCACTCTAGAGGTTGTAGGACGGCTTTCTCTGGTGGCCTTCCCATAACCCCAGTGACAGGCACAGTTTTTTTGCTGACCCCAGCTAACTTAGAATTTAGGAACAAATAGGTTGCCCTATATCTACCAAGAAATCTACCAAAAGATCCCCAACTTCAATTGTTAACCAGTTGTGAGGGGGTAATTGTAATAGTCTTATTTACATCAAGTGGAACCCCTGGGACTCCCTATTTCCCCTCTGAACCATTTTCCTAAACCACTATTTGTCTTTTCTCCTCCCTCCTGGGTGATTCAGTTCACTTATCTTGGCCATTCTCTATTTCACGATGTTCCCTCCTTTGCATACTCTGCTCTTACAGGCCTATTTTCCCTTCTTTCCACATTTCTGTCCCTTCTCGCATTTCTTTCCTTTAGGTTGGGGCAATCATATTTCCAGTGACCATACTCGTTAAAAAATGCACACTGGTCTCTTTCTAAAGGCTCTCTCCTAATACCTTCTCTATTTCTGAACTTTAGCCCGACTCCCCTTCTCTCAAATGCCATAGTAGGCTCAACTGTCTCTTCTTGCCTGTTATATACTCTAAAGGCTGTGTCTACCAATTGGTGGATAAACATTATCAATACATTTTCAATAGTATTGTGCTTTATCCTTGTATCAGGAACACTCGGGGAAACAAATGCCATGTTCACTAAATTTGGATTCTCTGGAACCTCAGGATTTACATTCATATGATGGCAAAGGGCCTGCATGATCCTGTCTGAGAACTCTGAAGTGTTCTCATTGGCTCTTTGACGTACCTCTTAGACTTTTCCATAGCTCTTTTTGGAATGCCCTGTTTAGTCCTACTAGCAGGCAGATTTGATAGTGAATTGACATCATCATGCATTGGTGGGTTCAATACTACCATCAGGAGGTGGTCCTCCTTCACCGTATCCCTCTATCATTGCTATCAGGTAAAGGAGGCAGTTGATCTGCTACTATTTGTACCATGAAATGAACCTCCTGTATCTCCTTTCGCAGCTGTTTTAACTGCAACTACCCATCTGTATTAGACTTGCTATTTCCCTTTTGTCCAAACAACACATTTACCTACGAAGCCAGAAATGCCCCTATAAGCATAAATATAAGGTTTATATACAAACTTTCATCATAAATCCACATAATACCCAGCAATAAGGATATTGTTTTGTCAATACTGTACTTTATAAATCTTGTAAACCATGACCTTACACTTAAGAAGATGGGAGCCATAGAGAGTGAAGATGAATTGTTTAAACTAACAATCAAACCCATAGCTATTTTTTCCCAAAATGCTTTTTTAAAAATATTTTTATTTTTGGATTTTGTACAATACATGATGCATAATTGTTGATCCCATATGATTACCCCACCATACCATGCTCCCTCTGGTCTCTTTGCCTCCTTTCTTTTTGTTGTTTGTCCATGTTTAGCCCTTTAGTCTTTTTGGTCTTTTTTTTAAATATCTTCTTTTACCAAAGGTTTAGCAACTGCTCTTGTGCTTGAAGGTAACCAAGGCAATATGAAAGATACTTGGGTTGGTCTACCACAGGCAGTTTAGTCCCCACCAGAGTTGCCAAAAGAGGTTGTCATAGTGACTGGAGATTGAGTTAATTTGGAGGCTAGTTTTGAGTTTAATCATGATGTACCACCCTAACAGGAATGAATGGGACAGGAAGGTAAGACCAAAAATGAATGTGCAAACATGTAACCTTGTAGTGAGCAGGGTTGTGGTGCTCTAAAGTGTCCTGGCTGAAGTTGGTCATGAACACCAGTGAGAACAGTTGACCAGCAAGTTGGTCCAGAAACCTAGAGCAAGTCAAAGTAGGTGACTCTTATATCCGCTCAAAAGGTGATTTTTGTGTACCACTTCTAGAGTCTCCTGAGGCTTGTCCATGGAGATTGAAAATAGAGAAACCTGTCTTACCTCTGAGCTTTTTAGAAAAGGTGTTTTTTCCTGTACCACATTCTTTAGGTTGTTCCCCTATCTTGCCTGTTGTTGGGACTACCCCCCCCCACACACACACACTTTGTTATAGGGTTGAAATTAGGTAGTTAACAGAGAAAGGAGAGAACTTAACTAAACTTATAAACAGGAGCCATTGGCCTTTTAATCCCAACTACTCCTTAGGTTCATACCAGCCTGTGCAAGCAGTAGCAAGACCACACTAACCTTAAAGAGGTAAAAACAGATTTGCTCATTAAAAGATAAAATATACAAGAGTCACTGAGGGTACAAGGACTCCCTTTGGTAATCTTACCAGCCAGTTCAGTCTCTAGTCCAAAGACTGCACGTGACTCCTTCAGCCATGTGCTTCCACAAAATGGCGGCTGCCGCACCTTCAAGTTAGATGAAGAGGCCAAGCTGGCACTGTTGCTCCTCCTAAAAAGCAAGAGATTCAAATTCAATGAAGAAACCAAGATGACATCATTGATCCTCCACCAGAAGACAGAGTTCCAATATTCTTTCAGCTTCAACTCTAAAGTGACGCAAAACCAGCAAGTCTTAATATAACAGTAGCAACTACTTCAGATGTGCCACAATGAAAACAGCAACACAAGTTCTCTTCAGGTCTCCAGACAATTCCCAAACTTTGCAGTTTCAAAGTTAAAGCAACTTTTCAAGTACCACGTTTCCAAGTCAACTTACACAAGGTACAAGTTTCTCAAACATGCTTCCCCAGGCTCCTCATCAGTCCAGGCTGTGGATAGAAACCCACAATGTGACTTCCTTCCCTGTCCTGCTGCCATAAATAGCAGTGGCAGCTCTAAGGCCTCCAGGCTCCCTGCTGCTTCTCTGCTCTCTCCTTCTCTCCACACCTCTGTTTCCCTAACCACTCCTTAAATCCCTTTCTGTTCTCAGGAGAAGCCTTGGCTTCCCCTCTCAAAGTCTCTGCCTTCCTAATGCAGTACCACCAATGCTAGGGGCCACAGCCCTCCAATTTCACCATAGCAACCCTATCACCTGCTTCTATGACCAGTGTCTCAAGAGTAGACATCCCCATAGAGGGTGTTAGTAACCACCCACCAGGTTATATTAAGATTTTTAAGAAGTCTTTTATAAGTCAACACTCCTACATATGCTGAAAAGATATATCGAGTTTTCGTGATGATGCTTTTCATGAAAATCTCAGTATACCCAAATTGGCCTAATTTGTCTTTTACACATTTAGAATTTTACTATGAGGAAGTTGTCATAGGATTAACAAACTTACTTATTTTATAAAATAATTAAATTACGTAGAGTGACAATGATTTTTGAGTACATCTTATTTTTGACAGGACTCAGCATTGCTGACGGGATTAGTTTTCTCTTAATTAACCAAGCCTGAGGGCAAAAGATCACCAGGATATTCAGATTAACTGAGTTGTCTTTACTATCAAGCTAGTAAACTCAGTACTAAAATATTTGAGTTCTTTTTACAGACCAAAAACATGAAACTTAAATACTCTTAAAACCAACTTAAAATACTCTTACAGCAAGTTACTGAACCATCCAAAATTCTCTCCCTTCTCCAGCATTCTCTCCTGCTCTCCAGTCATGCTCCTTCCTAAATTTCCTCTTTTGTTATTGAAGTAAGGGACTATCCCCCCCCCTTTTAATTTTTGTCACTGAGGGTTCTCCCACCTGTGTGCAAGCAGTTGCCCAGAGATCAAACCTTAGTAATAAGGGTAAATATAGAGCTTTATTTACAAAAAAGGGAAAACAAACTAAAAGAGTCTAATAGTCCACACCCTCACA
>PVHY01006716.1:0-58327 GCA_004024945.1 Uropsilus gracilis
CTGTTGCTTTAATTTTTACTTTGATTTTGCTCTTTTCCTTCCATACATGGTCCTTTCCGTCCCTTTTCTAATTCCCTTCCTGAAGGTCCCTTAAACTTGTGACAAATATTTGGGTTTTAACCTTGTTTGTGCTTGTGTAAACCCTGTCTGCAAACCCTGCCTACTCTTTTTGCTGAAAATTTATTCACAGTAGGATCAGTTGTTTCGTTAACAGACCATAATTCTTTCTATATACAGTAATTCTATTAGTGTTCTTTTCTACCAAGTTCCCATGCACTAAGAGTATGAATTATCTTTGTATAATGGATGGGAAGAACCCATTTAGATTGTGCAAGTTTGGGAGTATAGGGGCCCCCTCAGTTTGTCCACTAGAATTGTCACCTAAATATGGAAACTACAGGTCAATCAAGGCCAATTTTTTTTTTAATTTTATTTTTTTATAATCAAAGAGTTTATATATATATATATACATTTCATATCTAAGTATAGGATTTCAACCTTTACTCCTAAGTTTACTGAATTAGAATTCCCAGAAGATTCATATGTTCATTACAGTTTGAGAAATGCTAATCTAGAATACATTCTCAGACTTTTTCTTATCCTTGGAAGCCTTAGATTAAGTTCCCCTTTTTAAGAAAATGCTCAAAGGTAAAACTTGGCAACTACTTTTCTTTCTGTACTGTCCATTTACATTTTGTGAAGATAAAAAAAATCAGTCCCTTGCATGCATGGTGAATCTTAAAACTGTATGAGAGAATAAAAAACAGTTGTACTTTCTGCTGGATGTTCCACTATAGGAACAAAATTAATCAGTAGACTGAGACTGATAGGCTATCAAGAATAAAGGATCAGCAAGGAAACTTATTTCTTTCAAAGCTTGAGTTTTTTTTTTTTTTTAATTTAAATTTTGAGGTAAATATAGATGCACATCCACTTGTAAGAAATAGCAAAGAGAGAACCTGTGTATCCTTTACCCAGTTTCTCCTAATGTAATATCGTGTAATATAGTACAGTATCACAGTAGTGTTGATGCAGTGGTACAGTTAAAACATAGGACATTTCTGTTACCACATCACCCCTCAGGTTGTCCTTTTATAGTCAGACTCACTGCTTTCCTGCTCCCATCACATCTTTAACCCACGAGTACCACTAACCTGTTCTCTGTCTATAATTTTATCATTTCAAGGGTGTTAACTGACTTTTTTTTTTTGACCACATTCTGAAGATTGGATTAGAAAAGGAATGCTAGAAGTTAGGGGAAAGGGAAGAGGGATTTAGAACTCAAAACTTCAGGGGAATAATTTTAAGGGTAAATAAACATTTCCCATAAAATTGTTTGACCCTTTTATTTCCTCCTCTTCCATTTGACTTTTCTGTTTCCTTAGATGCTAACTTTTAGTTAATCACCAGTAGTTGTTTTCAACCTAACAGTTCTTTCTCCTAGTTATTCCCATTGCATTTTTCTTCAGATTCTATCTTTCAGCTGGAACAGATTTTTAACTAGGGTTGTTTTTCTCTACTCTCAAGATATATGAAGATATTTCTGATTCTCATAACTTGTACTGTAGTGTTATTGATGTCTACTAGGTGGAGGCCAGGATTGCTGTTTAAACATTCTCTGATGCACTAGGAGTTATCCAAAGTTTGTAAGACTGTGGTTGAAAAACTAACCAAGATTACTGCTAGAACCCACTATTTTGTCTTTCTGTTTTCAGTGTAATTCTCATTCATAAGCTCTAAGAGTTCACCATTGACCTTGAAATCAAGTCTAAACTCTGGTAGAGGTTATAAAACAAGTCATTTTGTTTTTCTTGCTTTAAACCTCATGCTCTCAAGTTTGACTCTCTACTAATGGTGTACTGAATACTTGTAATTTTCCCTCAGCACCACTGTGCCATATGCTTAGACATCAATGTTTTTTCCCAATCTGCAGTATATACACTTCCCTGCTCCCTGTCTTAGGCGTACTTTAAAAACAGTTCAGGCATTTGCCTTTTCTTTGAAGCCTTTTGTGTTTCTGCCCTGCTGGTGTTTGATACATATACATTTATTATGTCACATGGGGTATGTTTTATTTTCATGACTATGCTAGCAATTAAATTATATATATATTTTTGGGTGCAAAAGATGTGTGTTATTCATTACTGTATTCAAATGCTTAGAGCAATTCTATATTAAAAATGCGCTCTTAAATGTTTAGTTGAAAATACGCTTTTTCTTTGAGGGATAAATCACAGTTCAAATAATTTGGAAATTAGTTTGCTCATGAGATTTTACTATAATTTCTATTCTTTGCAGTGAGATTTCTGTATGTAATATTTTGCCTCATTACGTTTTCTATCACTGCTATCTTTTTTCAGATGTCATTTTGTCTTGTTACTTCTTAGATTTTAAATTGCCTTGGTACTTTTGGTCTCTTTATTCAGTACCACAGAAGATTTCATGTTTGGACTCGACTTTAATCTGTTTATTGAAGAAACTTTCCTTTATAATTATACTTATCTCTTCTATCAAAGAGGAAAGAATATAAGCTAATTACAGGTTTTTGGGGCATGAATGAGGAAAAGAAGTGATGAATTCCTCTTTGTAAAAACAAGAAGTGTATTAAGAACTTTTGGGGAGGGACGTTGATACATTGTATTTATTTAAAGCTTTTTTTCTGTGTTGTTTAATCACTACTATAAAAATAGATATTGCATTCATTAGTAATAATAAGATCATTTAAGACAAAAATTCTTTGCTTTCACATATATGATTAGAAGTTAGGTGTTTTTGTCTAAGTCCTCCTTCAAGGTTGTGATTTTGTTAAATTTCTTTGTTGTATTGAACTTCTCTCAGAGTTGGGATGATCTTTAACCTAGACATTTTCTGAAATTTAAATTTTAAATTAGTGAAAATTTAATTAGGATTATATTATTTTAGCTGTATACTAAAGCCCTTTTGTAGTTGTGAACTGTGTTACAGAAATGACTTGTTTTAAAATTCTGTCATTTATAATGTAATCACACTATAGGGGTACTCTTTTTTCATAGACAAAAGTTTCTTAGTATGTCGGCATAGAGAGTAATTGAATTAACTCAAAATTGCAGAGGTTGAGCTATTATGTTTGTTATAATTATTGGGTAAGTAACTAGTTTAGGTTTCTATGCAAGTTTTTCTTTTTTCTTAGTTAAAATACAACATATCAGAGGTCCTTTAAGGTGTAAAGAACCTGAATTGACTATAATACTTTCCATAGGCATAATCTTCTGGGTGATTTGAAATTTAGAAATCAAGTACTGACTTCAATATTGGTTGACTTTATACTGGAAAATATTTTTAAACTTTTTGTGTATTTGTCTAATTATGACTTAAGAAGCCACCTTTAAATGTGTTTTACAGGGATTATGATAACAGCAGTGATAAAACACAGATTTTCTTAATTCAAGTCTTAAATTTGATACCTTGCCAAAAATGTATTAGTATTTCTTAAAAGGAAAAAAAATATCTATGATGTATACCTAACACACACACACACACACACACACACACACACACACACTCACACACTCACCTCTCTCTCTCACACTCTCTCACATACACTCTCCCCCCCTATGCAGCTTACTGCAGAAGGAAAATGGTGGATATAATCAACTTTAATGTATAAAAAAAACCCTGTCAACCATTGGCAAGATCGCTTACTAACTTTTTATAATGTTAACCAAGATTTTATGCTTTTGTTGAAGTTTATTATATCTATGGTCAAATTACTGAGATTTAAAGACCAATAAAGTTTACGTATTTTTTTTTACGTAAATCTTTTTTAAATGAGAATTTTTAGTTGATTGCTGAACTATACATAGAGTGACTTGTACCACGACCTAATGGTTTAAAATTTTGAAAAATTCATTCCATAGGAAGTAGCTTATTTTAAACAGCGTAGCTCACACTAGGAAATGAGATAGTGAGATGGGGAGTAGAAAAAGATATAGTTTGGATTTTTTTTTTTTGCCTGTATTTTGTGCCCTTGAAGCCATTTCTTCATATTACAATGAGAATAGGTAAGTGCCAGCAGAAAAAAATTTGCAAAGCATTTACTTGACTCAATTGCTTTTATTCTTTAAAATCTTATAAAATCAGATTATATGTGTTTTTCTAAAACATCTGTTACTTTATATAATGTTGTTTTTAGCCTATTAGGATTGTGGGTTATTTTAGAGGTGTGTATTTGGGGATGGGGGTGGGAAATAGTGGGTGGCAATAAGGACTTTAAAAAGTGTCTCAGAAATTTTACTTGTTTCCTAGTCCACCATTCCTGTTGTCTTCTCTATGTTAGTTATATTAGTTTAGATTAGTATGGGGGATGTTAGGAGTGGCCTGGTTTCTTTCCTTCTTTTTCCTAGCCAAGGAAGTATCGCCTGGGGATGCTGGAGGAGAGGCTAGTTCCGATGGGATCAAAGGCACGAAAAGCAAAGAACCCTATTGGCTGCCTTGCTGACAGGTGTAAATCAGGAGTACCCATCAATATGGTTTGGTGGAACAGAGTCACAGAAAACAATTTACAGGTAAAAATAACTTTATCTTGGCAACTTTTCTGTGTCTGTGGGATGGTGGGTGTGAGATTGGCTGATATAGCTGATATACTTAGGTGATTTTCTTTCTTTTCTTAAAATCAAAGTAAGATTAGTATCCCATTAACCAACTAAATGATTTTGTTTGGTGACTTTTTCAGCTTTCTGGGCTTGTAGTATATATTTCCCTATCCTTTTATTAAATTAATTTTTTCTTTTGCGTTTTGTTGAGATTTAAGTTCAGGTATTTTTAATACATAAAGTTAATGTGTCCGACTTTCAAAAGTGATATATAAAATTTATTATAGAAAATCTCATGTATTTGTAATCTTAACAGCACACGATCCATGTTGTCTTTTTTGTACCTTTTTACTAGAAAGTAAAACTTGTGTGTAAACAAACTTGTCACCTGTTGGCTTTACAGCCAATTTCAGTAGTATGTCATAGACTTACTACTGATACTTTATCTTCTCAGTGCTGAACAATGAAAATGAAATTTGATAACTCAAACACTAGTCTTTATATAAGATTGTGAAGGACCTATAGAATAAATTATATTCAATTTAAATTTGGATTGTATTTACTATAATCTCATTAAAAATGGAATTGTATAATACAAATAATCTGTTAATCATTATTTTAATTTGCTGGAGTTTTCCTTCCAAACTCTGAGTAAATTGGTATTTGTAATATATACTGGACATAAGTCTGTAATTCCACATACATATCACACAGAAAAAAGTAATAAACCATTAACAGCTTGGTTTTGTCATCAACCTTGTATCATGAAAAGTTCTACAATATTTTGGTCTGTTCAGTTTTATATCATGGCAGTATCTGTGTTTCCTTGGACACAGGCACAGCAACATATAATACAATATTGTAAAACATGGTAATATTTGCTCCAACTGAAAATTTGGTAGTATTTTTCTACAGATAAGGAAAAACTGGAGGGAGGAACTTTCCTACATAATCTTAGACAGCATTTAAAATTTCAGTGGAAAAGTTTTGAATAGCAAGTATAGCTTAATGAATTTTTGCCTTTAAGATTAGAGAAAAGAGATTTCATGTGGACTGTTAGAATTAGTTTTAGTTTTAAGAAAAATAAAAATGAAAATAAACTGAACCCTAGCAATATAAGGCAGATACAAATAGGATGGTACTTGTAGGTTATGGGGTGATTCATGCAGAAACTTAAGCCCCTTGATTTCCACTGCTGCTCCCCTTATCCCATTAGCAGTTATTGAAATATTTCTTTTTAGCAGAACTTGAAAATGATTAGGTTAATACAAACATAAATGTCAAAATTATGCTTTACTTTTAATTAGAACAGCTAGTAATAGGTTTGCATTTAGGTGTATAGAAGACTGAATTGCTATTATCTGACTCTCATACTTCAAATATACTTCATATAGCTCAAAGAGTTCGTTTCCTTTAAGGAGAAATGCTTTTTTAAAAAAAAAATACCAAGAAAAAAAACCCTTGGTCTGATGTTAGAGAGACAGTCCTGTCCCACACTATTAGTCACATAGTGAAATTTTGAAAAATACCCATCTTTCTCCATCCGTATGTTTATGTCCCATATTGGATTATCTGGTGTTTTATGTAGAACAAAGACTGTCTCCAGACATTTCTTTTAAATGGGATCTTTATCTTTTGTTGTGTAAGAGAAGTAATTGATATAAATCAACTCTACTTTCTTTCAATGTATTTTTTGTATAAGAAATTTTAAAGGATTGTGTAGCAAAATATATTAATCTTTCCTGTGCTGTTCATTTCCTTTAAAACTTAGCTCCTCTTAAAGTGAGAGAAGTATGTATCTGTATTTTAGTAATTAAAGCTATGTTTTTTAAATATTTACATTGTGCTGCTACTATGCTAGTCTCTTTACATATATTGTCTCATTTGGTCTTGATAGCTTCTGGGATGAATATCGTTGTTAAGTGAAGAAACATCTTAAGAAATGCTAAGTAATGGTTAAGATTAAAGAGTAGTCAGTAGAAAAGCCATAATTTGAATCTATGTCAGACTTAAAAATGTCTTCACTTCAGTGTTTACTGGTTAACTCAACTTTGTGGGTAACTTTTTTGAGGCTGAGAATGCCCATTTAGTTTTATCAGATAAGAGTCTTTACAGGTTATTGTCATAACCTGAAGCATTTATTATTCATTCTTTTCCCTTGTGACTGATCACATTAAAATTGCTTTTTTTGGACTTTGTAGACATTTCTTTACATTGATTAATCTTGATCTAACATCTTCAGGAGTTTTTTTACCTCTGGGGGAAAAAAAAAAACCCAACCAAACAATCAACAAGCAAAATTCTTAAAATAGCAACAACAAATACTTTCTCTGAAAGTGTCTGCCTGATTTATTCATAGTTTTTTTTTTTTTTAACTTTCCTAAGTGCTGGAGAGTCCCATGATTTGCAACCCTTTTATATTTAACAATCTTTTTGTTTTCTCCTGAACCTAATTTGTAAAACATTTATAAAACAGTGCTTGTACTTTTATTCTTATGTATTTCTCCAGTTAGTCTATTTTAAATGCTCACTCTAATGAGCATATTAATAAATACTATGCAAATATGCTAACTAGAGAATCAGAGAGACATAATAGGAGGGACTCAAATATTCATAATACTCCTGGTCTTCATTACTCTCTCTGTTGTGTTTCCAGTTGGGGACATGGTAGTAGATTCTGTTTTTTAATTTCTTTACCACTTATTTATTTCTTCAGTGTGTACAGTTTGGTGTCACCAATTTTTTTCTGAGATCACGCTAAAAAGAAGTTTGTCAGAGTTCTCCTTAATTACCAAATCCAGCAGTTCTGTTCCATACTTAATATTATTGCCACCTTTTTATTTGTGAAACTTTTTTTCCTTTGCATTCTTGACTTTTTATTTCACCCTTGGCTCCTGTGAGCTCTCATTCTTGACTCACTTTATTTTCCCCTGTATGTCTAACGTTTTTATAATCTTATTTCTGTTTAGAACTGTCTTTTGAGTTCAACACCCTGATTATGTCCAGCTATCATTATAGATTGGATGTGTCTAAGTGAAACAGGGTGACCCGAAGGGCTTTTTACCTTCACTTTAACACATATAGCTACAAGCAGTTCCTTTGCAATTACCTTTAACCTTAACTGGATACACCTATCTGCCTGCTTCTCTCTACAAAGCAGGCTACACACTCTTCATTAGCATTTACACTGTTCACCTTTACCATTGATATGCAAAAGTCAGCCAACTGCTCTCTGCTTTCTTCCCTCTTTCAGACCTAAAAAGAAAAACTTTAAAACAGTTTGAACTCTCCACTTGTGGGTTCTTACCACCATCCCCAGCCTTCTCAACCAAAATACCAAACCAATGCAAGACTATCAGTGCAGACAAATTTATTTTTAACAAAGTGATTTCTTATTATCCTAATAACTACAAAAGAAACATGTAAGACTCAGATTACTTTAACATTGTCCAAAACCTTTCTCATCATTGTCCAAAGTCCTTTCCCAGATTGCCCAGAAATCCTCAGTCTCTCAGTCCTGATCATCTCACCAATGTCCAGTCAGAGTCTATCTCCAGATGCTTGAAGACATGTTCCTTTGGCTGCTCCCTTGACTTGCTCCTCCTTGTCATCCACGCTGTCTTCTTGTCACCTTCAGGTTGCAGGAACTCCATGTTGCTGAACCAGCAAAGTTCACTTTCTTCTCACGCCTAACTTTTGCATGGCCTCTTTCAGATACAAGTCAAACTCAACAAAACAAACTCCAACATGGAGTTCTAATCTGCAAACTCCTTCTTAACTGCATTCAGCACACATGCTGCCAGCCTGGGCCAACCAAGGGTTTCAGGCCCCTGGTGGCCACATGGCCCCCATCTTTACAAGATGGCCCATTCTCATCTCTCCTCCATTGAACCTCTCTCTCTATCTGATCTCCATATTCGAATCCAATCCTTCTCTTTGTTTGCACACCCTTTATATACCCTGATTTCCCACCTTCCAGGAAACCTGTTTCACCTTGACCATTTCACTTCTTTCTCCCCCTGCATCTCCCTGAAGGGAAATTCCAGCTAAGGTCATTCTCCCATTTTAGCATACCTGTCCTTGAAATCTGCAATCTTAAACAGGAGACAATGGGGGGGGGGGGGAAAGGGACACACCCTGTCATAAGCTCAGTGTATTTTTTTGTTCTCCAAGTAGGCTGCTTTTATGTTTTCTTTCTTAGTAGCTTTATCTTCCCTTTACTTTGTCTACATACCTTGATTTCTCCCTTGTTTTCTACATTCTACCATATATTATGAGAAAGAAACCACTGAGGTTTGACTGACTACCCAGTGATTAAAAGACAATACATTTGGTAATTTACATGTTACCACTAAGGTTTTATTACACTGTTAACATATTATCTCTATTTCACAGATATGGAAATTTCAGTTTAGAAAAGTCCTATTGTTAGTAAGTGATATTGCTGGGATTCTAACCCACATCAGTTTAATTCTAAATCATGCATGGTATATTCTGTTCTCTTACCGCAAATTCTTTACAATAGGTAATAAAGTATCTTCTGCAGTATCTTTTTCTCTTTTTACAACTGTTGATATAGTTTATGCCCAACATATCTTCTGAATAATTTTTATTAACACCCTCAATATCTTGTCTGCCTTTCTAGGATTGCTTTCCTTTAACCATCTGCACATAATAGATTAAAATGTATAATATTTCATATCTCATAATAGATACTATCAGTTTACTGTTTCACTGTGTTGATCTTGAAGAAAAAAACTCTGTTCCTTCACACACTTCTCTGAATACATACTGAAATGTCTTAAGTGAAAGTTTATTTTTTGCTGCTACCACGATCATCTGTGTTATTTAAGACTTACTTTAGTATATATATTTAAAAATATTTATCTTTTCCCACTTGATTGTAAATATTTGTGATTATGTTTTTATTGTATCTGTATCCCCGTCCCCCTTTTTTTGGCTTGTCTTCTTGTCTTCCTGTAATTGTTAGTATTTAGCTTTCTTAAAATAGGTAATATGTGCAATTTGTGACAATTTGTTGTAAGATATATTTAAAAAATTTTACCGTAGATTTTCCAGTCACAGTATTTTATCATTGCATAATTTTGTTATTAAAACTGATTTAGAATAAAGGATGGTGATTTCTTTTGAAATGTTAGTCTTTTTATTTTAAAAAACTTGGTTTAACATTGTACACTTATTCTTGGTATTGCTTAATCTAAATTTGGTAATAGTCTTTTAATTACTTCTAAATAGTGTTGTTAGTGATAGAGCTCCATTTTGTATTTCTCTCCTGAGCTCAGTTCACCAAACTAATGATTAGTGAAGTTACATGAGGCTTCACATCAGCAACACTTCATTTACTAAACGAACAGATTCACTTGTGTCTTAACTAGGATGATGACCATCTCCCTGCCTGGTCAATCTGTGTGTGATTTTAAGATTTTTCATTTCTTCTATGATCATAAAATTCAAATGCCTTTGTTGAGGTGTTTTATCAACTACCTTCCAGAATTTTGAGTATTCAGATTTCTAAGCACACATAGATACCTTCAAAATGGTCCTCTAGTTTCACTTTGTCTCAATTAAGTTTGGTCTTTGTTTATATTTAAGGATGCTGTCCATTATATTAAGGTATGCATTGTATATGGTGTATATAAAATGGAACAGTGATATTAGGTGTTGTGAGGGCTCACATTAATGCTGACTCATTTTAAGATTTTTAAAAATTAGTTTAAAAAGTTTGTTTCTGTAAGAATTAGGTGTCAACTTGAGAAAATGTGGTACATGGTTTTATAAATGTTTCTGGGTATTGCAGGTTAAGATTTACTTGAAAGTAATGACATCTTAAAGAAAATACTTATTTTTTCTCAGATCTTCAGAAATAGGATTTTGAGTCATAACTTGTTAGTGTTATTGTTTTAGCTTACCTAGCAAAGTGAAAGCTGTTGGGTATATATCCCTGTTAACCCCCTGCAGTCTGAGAATAGCTTTTCTTGCAGGAATTGTTTAATTAAAGTACTTATGTTAAAATATGTCTGTTGACCCACAAATTCTCCTGCGAATTTCAGTTGTATGTTTTACTGATTCTATTAAGATCTTAAAAAGGTTTTACGAAGTCATTGAGTATACTTCAATATTTGGCTCCTTGCTTGACTTTGGTTTTATTTCAATTGATTTCTTGTATTTAGAAATGATCCCACATAGTGGGATCATTTGGGCTTTAGATGGAGGCTAAGGTGCAGCTTCAACCTGTCTGTTCAGGCTTCCTCACGACTTTGAAAAGTATAGAGCTGTTGTGTGGCTAAAATGGAATTACTCTCTATGCACTACTTTCTCACCTCCAGCCAACCCCAAACCCTCTTCTTTTTTCTCTAGGTGTTTTTTCTGTTTAACCCTAAACATTCTCCTCAAACCTGCTTTTGTCAGTTTTTGAGTAAGGGCCTTCTGTTTTTCAGAGGATGGGAAAGGTTATGGATAAATGAATTGCCTCATGTAGGCTTTCTTACGTATTTTCACTCACACCTTTTCTTATTTTCTTCCTGTCTCAAAGAGGTGTTACTTTATGTTTTGGAGCCTGTTCCCTTTACCAATTCATTTTACTTGCTCCTAACTTATAAACATGCCATGGTTAGCTCTCTCTTGTTTTGGAACGTCAGAGCCAAGGAATACTACATGAAGAAAAGGTTCTGTAGTCAGTGCATTTGGGAATCTTTGCAATTTGAGAAATGCTTTCCACTTAACGTTTGCTGCTTTTTCACCTTGTGTATATTACTAGTTCCCAGTATTTTTTTGCCTCTTACTGTCACTGCCCTATTGAAACTGTTATAATTACCTAATTATCAAAATTACATCACTTTTGTTATTTGACATTGTTAGTCCTTCTTTCCTTCAAATTTTTGTCCCTTTAGCCATTAAACTGTTCTAATATTAGTTTCTTGTGAGGCCCTCTTATCTTTTACCTAGTTTCAGGAACCTCCCAAGCTCAGTCCTGACTCTCTTTTGCTCAATAGTGTCCCATGATAGGCCCACATAACTTCATTACTTCAGCCTCTCTCTGTTCACATTTGACTTATTACATATAATAATGTATAAATATGTGTATTACCCTTCCCATCCTCTGCAATAAGCTTCTGAACATTTTCTCTGACATAGGATTTCAGAATTCATTATCTCTAAAATGAATACCATGTCCTCTAATTCAGACCTTTTCTTTTATTCACCATCTGTCTTGGTTATTGATATCACATAGTTTAATTTGTGAACTCTTCTAGTCTATTCCCTCTTCTTTATCTGCCACATTCTTCGGCTGCTAAGATCTGTTGATTTGTTACTTTGAAATTTTCTTTAACCTTAATTACATTTAGGACCATCTTTATTTCTTATTGGGATGTTTATTAATGTAATCTCTTACTGGGTTTTCTGCTTCTGGTTTTATTTTTCAAACCACCATCTTTGTTTCTGATCTGATCTTTGTTAATGTAATAAAATTCAAGTTCCTTAGATATGTATCCAAGGTATCTCTGACCTAATCCTAATTACTGCTGCTGACCTATTGAATTGTTTGCAGTGATATGGAGAAAAGTACCATACAATCCTTGCCCCGCCTCTGCCTATTCTCTTGGAACATTTGTTTTGATCTCTGTGCCTTTCTCTTGATTCAACAAATGTGTCTTTTATTTTATTTTATTTTATTTTTTTTTTGAGACTAGGTCTCACTATTTTTGCCTGTGGAACTGCAGACTCTTGTTGCCCGGGGTACCACAGACTCAAGGAATCCCCAGCCTCAGCTTCCCAGGTAGCTGGGATTACAGGTGCACACCACCATGCCCAGCTATTTTTTTGGAACTAGGTCTCGCTACGGGCCCCAGGCAGGGCTTGAATTGCGATCCATAGCCCCAGCTGCTTCATAGGCTGAAGCTTACAGGCACGAGCACTGTGCCCGGCCAAATGTGTCTTTTAGATTAATTAAAAAATAATGTGGTCTTTGACATTGTTAGACATTTGCTTACTTTCCTCCAACACTTATATTACTCTAATCAGTTATATATATATTTTGTCATATAAATAAGTTGTGAATGATATATTTTAGGGACTTATTTTTTTTTTTGATATGTGACTGTTTTGAGCTCTTGGAGGCGTGGCATTGGTATGTTGAAGCATGGTGATGAGGTAGAAAGCATGATTTTCTAAAGTATTCAGAAGTCTAGTAACCTAAGAAATACACCCTGGAGGTCTAGATAAGCTATCATCTAGAAAAACAACCCATGAATTACTGTCTCAATTTACTGATATGCAGCCCATTTTCTCCTAGAATCTTCCTCATTCTGTCTTTGCCATGTCAGGCCTTGTACTACCACCAGTGATATAGCCCATCTGGAACATCAGAGCGTGTAAAGTGTATAAAAACCCTTAATTCCTTGTTAGGGATACTCAGCCTTTGGATATGAATCTGTTGAGTCAGTGTCGGTACTAGTAAACCTGCTTCTTGTCAGCCCTAGTGTCCTCATTTCCTTGGTGCCGCTTTTATGTATCTTCTCTACAGTGCCCAGCATAATGCCTAGTGCAGGGTCTTATGTCATTTGACATTCATATGATTGAAGGAATAGATTTCTAAAAAGTAATTTATATATATAGTTCACTTTCTTGTATTCCCCAGGGTCCACCCACTACCTCCCCTCCCTAGCGGCTCCCACTCATCCCCAACCCCCCAGTGTTGTGTACTTTAATTTGGTTGTTAGCTTGTTTTGACTTTCCCTCCTGGCCTTTTGTTTGTTTTTCCTATGTCCCATATATTAGTGAAACCATTTAGTTTCTGTCTTTTTCTTTCTGACTTGTTTCTGCTAATATGATTTTTTATGTACATCCATGTTATCTCAAATTCATCAAGTTTGTCATTTTTAATTGAGGAGTAATATTTGAAGGAATAGATTTAAATTTAAAATTGTCTGCCAAAATGGGTATTTGACCACCTAATTTCAGTTGTGAAATATACTTTGTACAATTTCTTCAGGTTTTTTTTGAGTGTTCTTTCCTGACAGTGTATCATTATGGGTAAAAAAATTGAAAATTTTAACGTATGTAAATTTTGTGATGAAATATGTCAGGATTCTTGGCTAGAGAGACTATGCAAAAGTGCTCAGTAGACTTTACTTTTATATAACTGATAGAAGATGTGCATAGGCATCTAAGAGCCACTTAAAGTTATTCTTGCCTCTCCGGCATGTTTCCATGGTCACATTCTCCTGGCCTACTCATTAAATGAGCCAATTTGATATATTTGCTGCTTATTTTTTTTTCAGGAGAGTAATATATTTTCCAGTTTTGTTGAGACAATTAACGTATACATAGGGAGACTAACCCTGAGAGTGAAGTAGGTGGTTATGTCTTCATGACCTTTAACATTGCAATTGCTGACAGGCTTTGACAGTGAAAGACAGTAGTTCATCTGTTTTTCTTTTAAATGTCATCTGTTCTCCAATTAGTTCTCTTGGTTTCAATTTAAATATTGCATATTTTATGTAAATTCTTATGGTAATACAACTCCATTCAGTGATTTGGAAATAAGAGAAAATTGTTAAGTGGCTTCATGATTTACACATCTTAGCAAACTTTCTTATAAGCTTTTCATAAGTTATAGCTTAATGAAAAAGGTCCAGATAAAGAAAAAGGAAACAAAAATATTCCTAGGTCCCTCACCTCAGAGATATCATCTTTATTATTGTTTTGTGTTAGCATTTTTTGTTAACATCTTTTTACATATATGTATGTGCATGTACAGATTCCCCCCTTTTTTCTTAGGTATGGTTATTTTTTCACTGTAATACATATTAGCAAACTGTCCTCAAGAAGTGTACTTTAAATTACTTAGTATGCTATGTTGCTTATGATAGACTTTGTAAAGGAACAACTAATGAGTGTCTTCGGAAAGTTTTATGTGCCTGTAGTTTCAAGCTATTGTATGTATATAATGACTTTATGTTATGTTTATGAAAATTTGCCTGTTTAACTCTACTATAAAATAAAGTTTATACTTCTCATTGATTTTCATTTGACAAGTCTTGACATGCTCATGTTGCTTTCCCATTAAAATAAGCAAATTACAAATAACCTATTTATTTGTAAATAAATAGAATTTTTAAAAGTTTAAAAGAATTTAAATTTAAAAGAATTCTGATGTGAATCAGTTGGAAATATTAGTAATCAGTTTTCTTCCACTTGTAAATAAATAGAATTTTTAAAAGTTTAAAAGAATTTAAATTTAAAAGAATTCTGATGTGAATCAGTTGGAAATATTAGTAATCAGTTTTCTTCCACTATGTCCACTAATTTGTTTATAATTTAGAAAATCATATTTCTTCTAACAGGATGATTAAATCAGAGAAGTCTCTTTCAGAAAATCTGTAAATTGTGATGCTAAACTAATTTCACAGTAATAATAGCATCTGTATTTTAACTTACAGGTGAAATTTGACTGGTCTTTAATCAATTCTGAATAATGCAGAAACAGTATATTTTGATAATAAATTTTTATTTTCTTTAAAGAACAAGATTTATTTTAAAATTCAGTGACTGAAATTGTTAATATAATTTGTGTAAAGAGTATATTAATACAATTTAGGCCATAGACATGTACATAAACATTCCATAAAAGAAATCAGTATGTGGGGGGGGGGGTGGAGAGGGGTGGAGATGGGAGGGAATGGTCAGGGAGAGAAGGTGGTGGGAGGTCCCCAGGGAATACAAAGATGTGAAACACATATATAAAAAAATACATAAATTAAGAAAAAAAAGGAATCAGTACAATTTTTACGCTGGGGAGAAGCAGCTCTCCTGCCTGCCTGGCACTATGCAGATGGCTCTCTTTCTTCATTCCCTAATAACCCTGCCTTTTTTTTTTTAATTTAAAAATTAAAAAATTTGCATATATATGTATATTTATATTTATATTACATTATTCCATTATTGTGGACCCCGGGGCTTTCCCACTTCACTAATACTTGTTAACCATCTTGATCTTTTGTGCTTTTCACCGCCCCGCCTTCTTCCCCCTCCTCTTCTCTTGCTCCATTGTTCAGTCCCATTGGTTGTTTTCATTCTTTCTTATTCATTTGTTTTTCCATATATCTATCATATAAGTGAGACCATCCTGTACTTCTCTTTTTCTTTTTGACTTATTTCTGCTATGAGTCTTTCTAGTTCCATCCATGACGCTGCGAATGGCATGTGTTTGTCCTTCTTGATTGATGCATAGTATTCCATCCTGTATATGTCCCACATTTTTTTTAAGCCAATCATCTGTTTTGGGGCATTTGGTTTGTTTCCAAATCTTGGCAATTGTAAACAGCTGCAATGAACATGTGCGTACAGGTGTCCTTTTGAATTAATGTTTTCATGTCCTCTGGGTAGATTCCTAGTAGTGGGATTGCTGGGTCTGTTTTGATAATAAATTTTAAATTGACTGTTTGGATATACTAAATTATGGGGAAATAAGTATCCTTTAAATTTTAAAAGAAAATCTTGTGGAAATGTGTACTAGGTGGTTCTCATTTGTCATTTCACTTCTCTTTTTTCTGTCTTACCTTGTTCCTCTTTATTTTGTGTTATTTATGAACACTAAAGATTAAGTAAAAACTGTTTAAGACTGCTTTTTATGCTCATAGTTTTCATCTTATTTCTTTTAAAGGTTATTTTATCAAGGTGAAATATTTGCCTATTGCCTTTCTCCTTATTAGTATCCCCTTCTCAAATAATTCATTGATTTTTGCATTTTCAAAGAAATGCATATTCATCCCCTACTTTTTAGGTTTGAATCTTTAAAAATCACAACAGAGGGAAGAATAATAGTGAAGATCAGAGTTTGGCATCAGGTTTCTGTGAAAAAGGAGATAAGGTTAAGATTAATATAAACATTTTACCTCTCTCTAAATTGACATAGCTCAGTCAAGGAGAGTGGGGAATTGATCTTGACATTGGTGAATTAGAGACCTGGTTAATGCATTTATATTTCAGGATAAAGTTATTAAATAAAGCTTACTTCTCTTCCTTTCTTTCTACTTTAACTTATCCTCTTCCTTTTCTTTTTCTTTGCTTTTGCTTTTTGCTCTCTTTAATTTTGATTAAAATGTGGAAAGTGAGTTATAGTTGAACAAGCATAGAGGATATTGGTCCCCTGGAATCATGTTGCAGTAAACCTATTAAAGGTGGTGGTAGCCTAGAGAAGGGAATTGACAGTGACATGGAAGGAAATAATTGTGTTTGAGTAATACTTAGGATGCAGAATAGACTCAATAGTGTTTCAGTTATCTATTACTATAAGGTTAATGAACTGTCACCTAATTTATCTAAGAAAGAGATGATGTAGAAATTGCAACAAAATTAGAAAAGATAAACCAACCTTACAGGGAATTGATTTGTGCTCAGATTGTTTTCTGTCATGATTGGAAAATCACCTCTTTATTAATGGGTGTCTTATCTAACCAAAATAAAAAGTTGTCTCTGTTTTATATATCAATAAGGTATAGTCAAATTAGGATTACTTTACATTTATAAAGCATTATCATTAGATTTGTCTTCTGGCCTCATGGAAGAACAGAGATTAGCTATAGAAATAGCTAAAAACAAACAAAATATATGAAAAATAATAGTTGTCATGACTTTAGATATCAGATAATGAAGGACATTGGAAACAAATGAGGTAAACCTCTGTGATTACTCTTCACTATGTGGAGTTAGTTTCTAGGTCTGATGCATGGAACGGGAGTTTGAGTAAAACCTTGTGCTCTGTGTAGTGGAGGACTCCTAACTGGAAGTTCACAGTAGCCAAGAAATTCACAAGTGAAAAACTACTAGAGAGGAAAGAGCTCACATACAGAGAGAACTTTGGACATTTTGATAAGATTCCCTTTGAGTCTTTAGCTAAGACCAGAGAATGGTGATTCTCCTTGATCTGGAAAGATTCCTAAGAAGATAAGAGGAAATAATTCTCCTAGTTCCCACAAGGCATATATATTTTATATTTTCACCAGCCAGCATGGAAAAAAATCATGATTCATGAAACATCAAGTATGGTAATAGGAGGTTTTTCCTCAGTAGTTGGACCAAATTAACCTTAGAATAAATGTTGGCAAAGGATGTTTCTAGTAGAACTTTAAAAGCAAGAACTGAAGGAGAACACTAATTTTTAATCAGTTTAACTAATTAAAGCTCAAGAATATTTATAAGAATACAAGTATATTCAGCAGCCAAGAAGGTATTTAGTGTCCTAGCCAAAAATTATCAAATGTACAATGTAGGAAAATAAGGCCCATGCAAAGAAGAGAGTGTAATAAATCAAAACTGACCTAAAAATTTCACGCAGACAGTAAATGAGAACATAATGATAATAGTAGCAATTAGAACTGTATTCTACATGTTCAGGAGACTCGAGGAAAGATGAAATATATTAGTATATATATGAAATATTTCACATACAATATAAAGGTAGTATATATATACACTAATTAGATATAAAAATTCAAAATCAAACTTCTAGAATTTAAAACTACAATGTCTGAAATAAAAAATGTAGTGGATCGGATTAATGGAAGATTAGGCAGTGTGTAAGAAAAGGTCATTGGATTTGAAGTTATAGCAATAGAAACTATCCTAAAACAGAAAAAGTAAGCTATGGGATAATTTCAAACAGTCTAACATACTTATATGTGTAGTCCCTGAAGCATAGTGAGGGGAGGGTGCTTATAAACAATATTTTGATAAGTAGCATTTTTCAAATTAGTTGTAAAGTGGTAAGCTCACAGATTCTAGAAATCCAGTGAGCATAAGTACAAGAGAAACATGAAAAAACAACAAAAACTATACAAAAAACAACTGTTAGAAATAAAACACCCTTTTTTGAGGAACAAAGATATATTTAGCAACTTATTCTTGTAAACAATGCAAGTTAGACTGTAGAGTAGTAACTTTAAAATTTGGAAGAGAAAAATGTCAACTTAGAATTCTATACTTGGACAAAATATAAATCGGCCCTTACTGGCAGGAAAGAATAGATTTGTAACAAACAAACTACATCCCCAACATGAACAAGTTAAACCCAGTCATACCTGTAATCACATTAAACATAAGTATTCTATAATAAACGTCCCAATAAGAAAGCAGGTATATTCAAGTTGAATTGAAAAAACTAGAGCAAACATGGTACTGTATCATGCTGACAAGAAACCTACTTTAAATAAAGACAAAAGTAGGTTGTAAGCTACACCATGCACTAATCAGAAACAAGTTGGTATACCTTGGGGAATTGGATATCAGGCAAGTAAATTTCAGACTAGAGAGTATTAACTGGGTCATTTAATAAAGATAAAGGAAGCAGTTCTTTAAGAAGGATGTATCTAAAGTCTAAAATTTCAGCCAAGGACTAATAGAATTACAAGGAGAAATAGACAGTGATAGGAGAATACATGTAGAATTTGACCAAGACACACCAACTATGGGTTATGGAACAAGTCTCAGTAAATATAAAAGGATTCAAATAATATAAAAATGTTTTCTAACTACAGAGGCATTAAATTAGAAATCAATAACAAGTTTGGATGATTTTCAAATATTTGGAATTGAATAACATACTTATTACTCATGGTTAAGTTAAAAATAGAAAGGGAAATTAGGAAATACTTTACATTGAACATTAAGAAAACATGTCAAAACTTGTTGGATGCCACTTCAGCAGTGATCAGAGGGAAATATACAGTATTGAATGTCTATATTAGGAAAGAAGAAAGGTTCCAAAAACAATCAATGAAATCAAGTCCTGGTTCTTTGAAAAGATGCATGGAATTGAATAAACATCTAATCAGACTGATTAGAAAACAAAAAAATAAAGATAAAGCAAATTGCCAATGTCAGAAACGAAATAGATGGCATCATTAGAATCCACAGATAAAAGGATACTAAAAACCAGGAATTTTCTTATGGCATAAGCTTGACAAAAAACAAAAACAGACCATAAAATAGTTTGTATCTATTAAAGATATAAATTATCCAGGTTCACTCAAGAATTAACAGCCTTATTAACTCTTTATGTTGGTTAATTTTTAGTGAAAGCCCACAAAATACTGACCAGATGATATCACTAATGAAGTCTACCAAATATTTAAGGAAGGAGTACTAATTTCACACTATGTTTTCTAAAAATCTGAAAAGAAAATACTTCTGAACTGTTTGTATAAGATCCGCTTTACTATGATAGTATACTATCAGAGGAAGACATTGCATAAGAAGAAAACAAAAGAGAATCATACATGCAGGTTGGGGAGCTGGGGCGGTCTGAATCCCCTTTCGGGGGTACACCAACAGTATTATTGGTGCTGAAGCTAAACTCCCCATCCACCGACACTGAATATGAGCAAGGAGCCCCCCAGTACCAATGGGGGAGGAAAGCCATGAAGAAGTGGCAGTGACCCATGAAAACCAGAAAACCATGAGAGAGATGAGAAGCCAGACCAACCACTTGCTGGGGTCTGTCCCTACTGGGGATCTCCACTGCTGCCAGTGGCTGGGAAATGGTCTCCCAAAGCCAGATGCCAGAGCTACAAGGCCAAGAAGTAGCATCATGGCACAAGCATTGGGATAAATGGAAGAGGCAACCAATAAGAACAAGGAGACACTGAAACCATAAGGGTTCTGAGAAAAAGAGACTGTCTCCTCCACCACAGGAAATTCCACAATGAAGAAGCTGGGAGAGTCACTCCACATACCAGGACCAATAGGTTTTCCTACAAGCTCAGAAGGACCACCTGCCCCAGTGTTATCCATGGAGATCTGCTAGCCTGGTCTGCAGTCCCCTAGGAACATGGGACTTCACCCAGGAGGACACTGCTCAAGAAAAAAAAACAAAGAGAATTGTGGGCCAGTCACTGACCAACATCCAACAATGAGAAAGGAACTAGAATGACCAGAGGGGGTACCAGGGCAAGGGGAGGTGGGAGGATTTTGCCTACAAACATGAGCTATGTATGCAGACAATAAAAAAATAAAAATTAATATTAAAAAAGTATCTGTCATGTCCATAAATGTGCAAATTAGCATATATATATGATTTGATAATGTACCATGTGTATGTGAGTATGTTCTGTATGATGTAAAAAAGGGTAATAAGCTATAGAAAATCGGTACTATTCTTAGTCAGGTAGTTGGTTTAATATTTATTTTTAAAAAAATCGATTGATGTAGTTACTCATATTACCCAAGTAAAACATGTGGGCATCTCAGGAGAGAGAAAAATACCTGGCAAAATCCAACATCCATTCTTGGTAAAAACTCTCAGCAAACTAGAAATACAGTGTTATGTGATTAATCTGGAAAAGGTCATCTACAAATAACTATAACACTGTACTTAACGGTAAAATCTTGAATTTTTTTTTAATATCAGAAGTAAGGCAAAAATGTCTTTTAATCACTTCTCTTTTGTGTTTTACTGGATCTTATTGCAGTAACACAAGGAGAAATAAAATAACAGGTTGGAAAGAAAAAAGGAAAAATATTCATAGACATAGTCTACAGTTAAAATATAAATCATCTGTAGCTAATTAAATGAACTCTACCCTCCACTCCCACTAGAGAACAAATAATTGAGTTTTTTCAAGTTGCATGATAAAAAAAAATCAACATATCCAACTCACTTTCATTTTTTCTTTTATATGGTGCCAAGTGGTTACCTCCCAAAAGTTATGTTTACATCTTAATCCCTGGAACTTGTAAATTTTTCCTTTTTACAAAAAGAGAGTCTGCAGATATAAGTCAGGATCTTGAGATCATCTTGAATTATTCAAGTGGGCCCTGAGTGCAGTGAGAATTGTCCTTGCAAGACTAAGACAGAGGGTGATTACACATAGAATAGAGGTGCTGAGAGAATGGGCGCAGCAATTGAAGTAACGTGGTACCTACCAAAGATTGCCAGGAGTCCTGGCGATAACTAGAGCAGGAGAGAGGCATGAAAAGGGTTGAACTTTAGCGCCTTTGGAGGCCAGGGTCTCCACTGACACTTTGATTTTGGACTTCTGATCTCTGGAGACTGTACGAACACATTTTTGTTGTATTAAACCATTAAGTTTGTGGTAATTTGTAACAACAGCTACAGGAAAGTAAGATCTAGCTATCTGCCTGTCTCTAGAAATATCAGCAGTAGATAGAAGTGGGAATTGAAAAAATATGTATGCCATTTATGATAACATCAGAAATTTAAAAATAGGGACCAGTCTAACTATAGGTATGAATGAAGGTCTGTAAATTGAAAACTATGAAACATTTGTGAAAGGAATTAAAAACCTAAACAAATGGAGATATATTTATTGTTAATGAATCTGAAGGCCCAGTATTTTTTTAAGAAGTCATCAAACTATTTATTACTAAACAGGAACATGATTACCTGCAGATGTACTACAAGATAAGCATATAAAATCCCAGTTACCCCTTTATATGTGCTACAAAATAAACATAAAAAACCCAGTTACCCATCACATGTCCCCATACTGTCTTTTAGTCTCTGGTCATCTCACCACATGTCCAGTCAATCTGAGTTCAGCAGCCTGTATTGAAAGAGTAGGGCATTCTTCTTTGTTTTGGCTGCTTAAAAGCATGTGGTTGAAGACGTGGTGTTCTATTCTTTCAGTTCTATTCTTTCTCAACTTTAGTAGAAAAAGGCTCAGTATCGTTAAGATATTAGTCCTCCACAAATTCATCTATAGACTCAGTGTAATATAATCTTGGTAGACTGTTAAGTAAAAATTGACAAATTTATTTCAATACTCATAGTGAAATGCATTGGACCTGGCGCCAAACCAGCAACAGACAACAAAAAGATGCAAGACTTAAAAGTACCTGACTTCCAGACTTACTGTGAAGTTACAGTAATTAACACTGTATTCTTGACATGGAACTTGATTGGTTTTAACGAAACAGGTAGAGTTCACCAAAATACATGACCCATAAAAGAAAAAATTGATAAACTGAATTTGAACGATACTGTTAAGAGAATAAAATCAAATCATAGATTGGAAGAAAATATTTGTAAATCATAACTGACAAAGGACTTACATATAGAATTGAACTGTTATAATTCCTTAATAGAAACAAACCCAGTAAAAAGGTCAAAAAATTGAGCAAATATTTCACCAAAGAAGATGCAAAATGGCAATCCTGAGAAATGCAAATTATAACCACAATGATATATACAACACAAATTGTCTAAAATATAAAAGTCTGCTGACCAAAGTTTGTGTCCCTGAGTATATAGAGTAACTTGGTCTCTCCTTAAAATGCTGCTAGACAAAAGACCTTACCAGTTTTTAAAAAAGATTATAAACATACATATGTCCAATCTATTCACTGGTAGATATTTGCCCAAGTAATGAAGTATGTCCAGAGGGAAGCTTGTACATCATTGTTTATTGCAGCTTTGTTTGTAGTAGCTGAATCCTGGCAACAGCCCTGATCTATTGAATGAAAGATAAGCAGATTGTCAGTGCTTTATATCATTATTGTTGACTACTAATTGATGGTTAAAAAGATGAATGAATTATTGGTAAAGGCCATGACACATGTGAACCTTAAAGATGCCTAGTGAAATAAGTTAGTCAATAAGATAGTAGTTCTCTATGTAGGATTAGTTTATATTCTAGGAAATACAGACTTAATATGTGGTAACAGAAATATGGTCAGGGTTTCCCTGGAAACCAAAGTAGGGTAGCAGAGAGTAAAGGGAGGGAGGAATTTGAAAGAGGCTTGTGGAAACTTTTAACACAATAGATACATTTGTTATCTTGATCTGGATAATGATTTCATGATTATCCTATGTCAAATGTTATCAAAGTTTACATTTTAGCTGTCTGTTTTATCTAAATAAAGTTAAAGAGTTACCAGGTCATGTTTCATTCTGAGATAGAAAGATTAGAGAATGCAACTTACAAAATTGTTTAAGACAAGTAAAGCAAGTTTAACTTCTTATTGCACGGAACTGTTCCAAAGAAATACTTCATGAATTTACTATGTGATTAAGTAAAACCTGACCAATAGTTAAGAATATTAATGATTTCACCCCTGCTGTGGCCAGAATGAGTCCTGTATCTCAGGGTCTAGGGATCTGGGGCAGGGTGAGAAGGCTTCGGCCTCTGTGAGGTCCAGGGGTGGGGGCTGGGTAGCTTCTACCAGGGTGTGGGGCAGGGGGACATGGTCCCCTCTGGTTTATACTTCAATCAGATCTACACTAATTATCAGAAAATTAGGCAGTCCAGCTGCAGACATCCACGAGATCAGAGGAACAAATCAAGACATCCATGAGATCAGAGGAACAAATCAAGGCCCTGAATATACACATCATCCTGAGAAGACCCAAACAGAGCATGGTCAGAACCACAGCAGACAAGACTGTGAGACTAGCTATTGTGATGACCTATCACAGAGCTCTACCTACAACATCTCCAGGAGCTTGGACACCAAAACCCAAGTCCAGAGATGTGGCCCGTGTGAATGAGGCTCCCTTCTTTTTCAGTGTGGAGGTATGACTGCAACAAGGGTAGAACTGGAAATTATGAGACGAGTCGTATAAACCATCTGCTGAAGTTTGTCTCTTCTGGGGAATTCCTCCATTGAGAGTGACTGGGAGTTGGTTTTCCGGTGCCAGTCACTAGAACTATTAGACTTTGGTGTAGCATCATGTGACATTCATCAGAATGGATAAGAATAGCCAGCTTGAATTAGGAGACATGGAACCTAGTGAGTACAGCTGTCTGGAGAAAAGGACAGTTTGCTATACCATTGGAATTTCCAGAGTAAATGAGCCTGGAGAACTACTATACACACTAGCCCTACAAAAGGTTCCTGACATGCTAGACCTGGCTACCTGCCTCTCAGTTACTTTTGGAGATCTGAGCAGCTTGGTCTGCTCTGGTCCAGGAGCACAGATTATCATCCAGGAAGAGGACATTGTTCCAAAAAAGAAAAAGATGAGACCAGTACTAATCTATGACTACATCAAGAGAGGAGTTGGAGTGATGAGAGTGGGAAAGGGGAAAAGGGGGAGTGGGATGATAATACAGGGATGCATTATTGACGGGAAGGCCATACCTAAGAGGAACAATAACTATACAAAGATGTTGTGTGAAAATAAATTTTTTTTTAAAAAGAATAGTAGTGATTTCTCAATCATGCATCCCGTTACTTTAAGACGACTTACTTTTTTAGATAGCCATTTTTGACGTATTTGTCCTGAAATACTGCATAATACTTGTATATTGTTCCATAGAAACCTTTTCCTGTTCTCTACTTAATTTAAAAACTAATGCCTTTACTTTTTATGTTGTTTCCTTGTTTATGAAATTAGGCTCTTATGAAACGACTTTGTTATGATCTTAAATGATTGTGTTCTGTTTGTAGTGAAGACCTCCAGAGTATCAGCTTCCATAGAGTTGTATGATAGCATAACAATATATTAAATCTAAGTTATCAGTCTCAACAGAAAACTACTTCCTCTGTATAAAACCTTTATTGGTCACTGTAACTAGGAATTACTCTGTCATTTAGATTGTCATTAGATATTAAATTTAAAATAGGTTGAATACCTTGGTTGACATTTAATTATTTCATTTAAAATGTTATTTATTATAATTGTGCTTTTTAAGTTAAAATCAGAACTCTTGATTTAGTATATTTCTGTCCATGTAGTACAGATAGGGATCATATTGAAATTTTGCGCAATGAAAACATTTGGAAAACTCATCCCATTAAGAAAAGAAAGGTACCTGGTTTTTTGGAATGAAAATCACAGTGTAAATTAAAGTGTATGAAAGCAAATGTCTATGACTTGAATAAAGGTACATTAAAAGTTTTTGAATTTATGAAATGAAAATGAAAATTTTAAATGTGAATAGAGATTGGACTAGAAGTAGATACTCTGTGTCTGGAAATTGCAAATTTAGTATTATTGGGACATTATGTAGATAGTTATTAGAGGGATTATCCACATCAGGGAAGACATAGTAAGACTGATATTTCTCATTATTCATATTCTTATTTATTCCATTCTCTTTAGTTAGATAAATAATATATAACCCAATTCCTTCAGTTTTCTTTCTGCATACAATCTTTACCGCCTAAATCTAAAACAACTAGTTCACTTTCTAATTAGTGGGTATTTTAATGTGATACTGTTTCTAGTTACTGGTTTTCCCTTTCAAAAAATTATTCTTAACATATTAAAGGTGTGTGCATGTACTATTCTGAAAATTCATAAAATCATTTATATATTTTAAACCAGTTATATTAAAGCACTTATAAAGAATGTGAACTTTCATTGTAGGTATTTTATTTTAATATTATCATGAAAAGTATTCCTGTTATAATTTTTCATTTTTACTTTAGTTTTATTTTTTAATCTGGTGATAAGAATTTATGTTATCTGTTACTGGCCTCTTTCCTTATATCTTGGTTTTGGCTTTTGTGTTGAATGTAAATCCAGTCTAATTCTTTTTTCTGCCATTTAAATTCTTTTACCTTTTCTCCATTATTATATACTCAGAGTGAATATAATAGACCGTCCCCCACCCAGCTACCTACTGAAAGGAAGTACTCTGCCATCTTATATCAGGAAAAAGAAAAGAGGGAGGGTCTTTGTGTATTTTTTTCCTTTCTTAATTAAAAAATCACTTTTGGGTAGGCTTTTTGATATATAGTGTTGACGTTCTGAAAATTCAATTTGATATATAATTTTTCATAGCTTATTAATTTGATTAATTTCTCTTGTGATAGATTTTGGGACTCTTCTAATTTTTTATAAAGAGATTTTATTTGTAATTTGTTTGGTGAAGATAGTAGTTTCCCTTCTTTTTCCTTTGCATTGGATCCTCTAACAATAGACTTTCATATTAATTTAATATAGATTTATTTTAGACAAAGTTCAGCTTTGAAATAAGAGTATGTTATTCATAGTAAATGTAGAATATAAATGAAATGGAAGGTAGGTAATATTTCTCAGAACTGTGTTAAGTACAAATATTTGTATAGATATATAACTTTCCTTGTCTCTTTGTTGTCTCTTTTTAATCTTGTAATCCCAAATTCACCCTCTCATCTAGGCATTGGGCACTCCTTTATTAAAATACCTGGTTACTTTTGCCTTGACTTTTCTAAAACTGATGTAGGAGTAACTGACATGTACTGTCTTAGTTTTGAAGTGATCCTGTTAGTATAGGGATTACAGTATCAGCAAGATTGACTTGTTTTCTACTACAGAAGTTAAAGAATTGACCATACTTTTTGAAGAACATGTTTCTGTTTCTGAATTTGGAAGGTTTTAGAAGACTTTTTTCTTTATTGGAAAGTACATTTTGTCTTAGGCCTTACCTTTTTAAAAATTTCATGTTTTAGATGTGATAATAAAGATGTTACTTCTGTTTATTTAGTATATTTGCAGTAAACCCAAATTAACCTTCCTTTGTATTTAATCGTAGCTAGCACTTAACAAATGCTAGTATTTGTTTCATGGTTTAAAAGTCAACCTGTTGACTTGTTATCTTTGAAATTAGTGTTTCTAACTATTTTAGATCTATTTTAACTCTTATTTTAGCTCTATTTTTTTTTTTTTTTTTTTGAGACTAGATCTTGCTATTTTTGCCTGCGGAACCACAGGCCCGGGGTACCACAGATTCATGCAATCCCCAGCCTCAGCTTCCTAGGTAGCTAGATTACAGGCACGCACCACCACACCCAGCTATGTTTTTGGGACTAGGTCTTGCTATGTGCCCCCTGCAGGACTCGAACTGCAAGCCCTTGCCCCTGGCCGTGGCTTTCTAGGCTGCCGTTTACAGGCATGCGCCACCATGCCCGGCCTAACTCTATTTTTTTTTTTTTTTAACCTCTATGAGAGAGCAGTGCCTCTCATCTAAAAAGGAAATTGTTCTTGTATTGTATAGTTATTAGACCATGTTCTTTTTTTTCTGCTGTGGATATGAATTTTCAGATTCTATGATCACCTTTGTACTTTGTAAATAATAAATTCTTTTATTATTTTGTCAATGTGTTTTAAATTAATTTAAATGTGCTTACATACTGTGAGTCAAACTATGAACATAAATTCTTAAATATTTTCTTGGTTGTTCCATTTGGAAATTAAATTCAAATTATATCATTGATGTTAATAGTCACCGAATCTTTTATTTAAGCAGTGGAATCTAATTTCAGAAAAATATTAGGCTATTCATTTATTTTACATGATGAAATAAAGGTCATTTATGAATTTGATAATGCAGTTTTTACAGTGGTCAAGAGCCAAAAGTGCAGTGCACCTGAGTATATAAAATGTGTGCCTATAGTACAGCTGTGATGAAAATTTTTCCCATGTAATCTCATAAAACATTTTTATATATTACAAGATACATATGGTATACTCTATAGGCATTGGGCCGCTATAATGTTTATCTTATAATTTGATTTCTCTTACATGTTTGCCTTGTTTTTAAGTGTTTTTCTTGTTACTCTATTACTTAAATTCATGACACCGAATTACTGGGGAAATGTTACAATGCTTACAAAAAAGGAAGTGATTAATTTTGGAATAAAGGCAGTTTTGACCTTTATTTTGGTAGAAGTGGTTTAAAGATAATTAAATTTGAAACATGTTGCTCAATTTTGAGGTAGTCTCAACCTCCCAGTTCCCTAAAATTTGTTATAGTTTGGTGATTTTGCGTGTTTGACAAGATAGCAAAATTACTTATAGTTTCCTGAGGTTAAATTCTGCAAATGAAATGATTAAAGTACTCACATTTGAGGATTTTCTTCATAAATTTAATGTTACAACCCCATAGTAAGAAACTACAGAGCACTATTAAATCCTTACAGTGAAATATTTTACTCAGTAAAATAGCATTGTAGAATAATGTCTAGTAGATTCAATGTCTGCTTGGAACTTAAAGTATGTTAACTTACTGTATTTGATTTTTAAATAGACACCAAATCCTACTGCAAGCGAGTTTATACCTAAAGGAGGATCAACCTCCAGGCTGAGTAACGTGTCCCAGTCAAATATGTCTGCCTTCTCTCAAGTTTTCTCTCACCCATCCATTGGAAGTCCTGCTACAGCTGGATTAGCACCAGGTAAGTTGAGTAACTATTTCCAGCGAGTTCCAGATATCAAACCTGTAAGCAACATTTGCTATATTATTTGATCATGTCTGAATTTGTATATTCAAATGATTCATATTTGGGCACATTATAAATTTCATATTATGAGTTTCGGTACCATATACAAAATATGTACTTGAAATTTTTAAAGCAAAACTTAAACCTGAGCAAAAATTGTACATAAGAATGTTTAAAAGAGTAAAAAATAAATTTAAAGGAGAAAAATGGTTATTTAGAAAATAAATATATCTATCTGAACCTTGGTATTTCCCTATTTTGTAAAGTCAGTGGTAATGCTATTTCACTCAATTTCTATAAAAGCACTAGAAGCAATACTGGTGTGTATTTGTTTTAATTTCTCCTTTTGTACTAATGTCTAAAATCTAATTTATTCTATAGTATTTTAAATACAAATTTAGATGTATTGGATTTTGGATGTTTGATTATAATTCTATAGTAGTAGTTTGGAATTGGGTAAATTTTTACAGTTAATAGTAGGAAAGAAATGTTAAGTATTAGGGGTCACTGAGGTAGAAGAAAACAGTACTCTTAAATCACTTTTTCCTAACCATGAATAATGACAGAATAGGAGCAAATACACTTACACCCCATGGGTCCTGATACCATAGCATAGTTCGAAGTGATTCTTTGAAAGAGACCTATTATATCCTTTGAAATCATCTCTTTCATCTTAAAATTTCACTCATTTTGCATTCTACTACATAAAGAAACATTAATTTCTACATAAAAATACTTAAGATTTCTGGGATAATTGACATCATCTGCACCTGCTGCTCTGTGTGCCTTAGTTTAGAACAGTAAGAAATGAAAAATTACATTGAATTCATAGTAGGTACTGAATAGATTACTTGACAATCATCACTTGATCTTAGGTATTTAAAAGAATAGAAACAAATGAAATATACATGTACTAAATGAAGCCGAAAGATCTCTCTGGGTCTGCCTGGAACTAGTACTACCTCCAAGATCTAATCCAGTCAGGTAGATCATTGATTTTGATGTTGATATCAAAAGAAAGAAATAACTTTTTTGATAAGAAGAATGAGGAACTAATGATAACTTTATGTAACAGAGCATCTGGTTTAGCATATAAAGTATCATGTGTATTTAGAGACTGAATAATCTAGTGTTGCCAAGGATTTTATCAACACCTCCTTCCCCTACCTCTCGTCCTCGTTTTCTCTTTCTCCTTTTCTCGTTCTCTCTTTTTCCTTCTCTTTCCCTTTCTGCTCTTCTCTCCCTCCCTACTGACCCTCTTTCCCTTGTTCCCTTACCCTCCACACCCTTTGACTCTTTTCAGGTTCAGTTATATTTGTAAACATTTCCCTTCTTCTCTAGAGAGCAGTGTCAGAATTGAATGTCCCTGGTAGCCTAAAAGTTTTACTTGTAAGTAATATGCTACTATGATTTTTCTCCATTGAGGTGTGTTCACACTGTTTACATGAACATGATATGTTAGCTATACAGCTAAAATTTCTTAGAGATTTTCCGAACTTCTGAGCAGTGTTGATATAGTGCCCACAAAAATGGTATCTATATTTCAGTTAGAGTATTTTGGCACTTTTTATTAAGTACCAACACGTCTTTCCTTGTTTCAACGGTAAATACTTTGTTCATCTCTTTCATCAGACTAGTTCAGACTTGCCATTTAAAAAGCTAGACTTTCAAAATATTGGAATAGTTGAAAATATCAAAGGGAATTTTAGATTTTGAAAGCAGTTAAAGAATCTCTTAATGTTCTGGTATTTGCTTAAACTTTCTAGTAGGTGTTTTCTTGATTGTAGGTGCATGTTTCATTGGTTTGAATTGGGAATCAATTCAGGAAGAAAATGATTAATTTACAAACCAAACTATTTACTCTTCTATATAGCTTTAACAGTAATATGATTATTCTACTTATTATTAGTGAATGTTAATAATGAAATACTATTTGGAACCATTTGAAATTGGTCAGTATATCATATTAAATGCGTTCCTTATACCTATAACGTCATAATTCTTATACCTATTACTTAATAATTTTTAATTCAAATGATAATCAACTAAGTTAAAAATTTTTGAAAAAGTACTGGAATGATGAATAGTTTCATGTTTATTATTTCACCAAATTTTCTCCTAAGTTAATTGCTTAATAATCTGAGGATGAGAAAAGAAAAAAATTAAGTCTGCCCTACTTTCAGAATCCACTTTATCCTTACAGTTTCTCTCATTACTGTTTTCTACAAATGTTATTTTTTTCCAAGTTCTTGATATTTTCAGTGTAGAATTATAGAATAAAACAGGTCATAGAGTTTATTTACTTAGTGGTGATTTAATTCATCTTTAATGCTGCTTTCCTCCTGTTAATAATTTTCAGTTATAAAATTTTACTTTTTAAAAATTTGTTTTCTTTTTTCAATGTCAGATTCTGAGATTACTACCTTCAAAGTATTTCCAGTTAACTGTTTTTTTCTAAAAATATGAGGCCTTAATTATTTTAGCACTCAAATATAAAATACTGTAATGTCTAGTGTCATTGAAAAAACACACTTTTAAACATACCTTTTGAGTGGAAACATAAAAATGTTTGAGTAAAGTTGAGATTTAAGATTTTGAATTTTCTCACATTGTAAGAAATAAAAAAGATAATGCATGGAACAGAGTAGTAGACTTAGGTGAATGAAATTCAGAATTTTTGGGGTCATTTTTAAAACCATGATTTGTATTTTTAAAAATGTTAATGCAAATAGTAGATCTTTATACAAAGTTATTTGAATTTATTCTTAGCTATATAGGGCTCAAAGATATTTAATAGTGTCAAAAATTTACAAAACATTTTTTGTCCACTGAATTACATGGCCATTTTATTTTAATTTAGGAAATCAAGACTTGATAAGCTTAGCTTTATGCATGTTTAACCAAAGGACATTAGTTTATACTTTCCCAAGAATTTTTTCTTGGAAGGTAGTTGTTAAAGGATTGTTTGGGGTGGGCATGGCACTTAACTTGGGCTTCATTCCCCTAAAACTGCATGCATTTAAAGATGTTGTAAATACATACTTTTAACATCATAGCTTATGCTGTCTGCTTGGTGGTTCAGAGTCTTTGAAAAGTTAAGAACTACTGGTTTAAACACACCTTTAACAAAATTTATTTTCAGGTTACAGTAAATAAAAGTACTTTTAAAGTACTAAAAATGTTTTTTTCTAGTAGCTTTTACTGATAGTGCTTTATTTAAAATGAAATGCAATCACATCAAGTATATGAATGATAGTTTGTGTTTTAACTTTTTTGCCATGAAAAATAATTTACCTTAAGTACTAATTTCTGAACTTTGTTAAATCACAATATTTCCTGAGGCTCTCTGGGCATGATAGTAGTCTAGTAAAGTAAGTCTTATTGTTCTTAAAGTGTAATTACCTCACTGTTAACCCCAGTCTGTTTGAAAGTGATGTTAAGAGAGATAGCAACGCAACAGGAGTATATATTTCTAGGTAGTGTTCTGATATAGTCATCTCCTGGTTAATGCACAGCTGTGATTAAGAAATTGAGCTTCTCATATTGTGTTTTGGTGTGGATTACTTGTATGGGGCAGAAGGGAGTTCATGAATTTGAAATTGCCAGTATTGATTAATAAATGAAAAAGAGCGCCATAATTGAGTTTTAGTATTGAAAATATTTAAAATCCTTCAAGATGAGGATGGTACAGTGTTTTTTGGCCATTAGATATATTTCCTTGTAAATTATTCTGGAAAATCTTAGCTACCATTATTAAATAATTATACTCATTTACTGCAAATTTTATTTTAATGTTTCATAAAAATCTAAATAAAAATATTTTTAGATCCAGGTTTTTGAAACAATCACTATTATATATTCCTGAGGGTCCCAGATTAATGAACACAATCTCATATCCTTTAATTTAACTGCATGTTTTGGGTAAGGTGTAGGGGAGAAGGTAAAGGAAAGGGAGAATGACTGTTTTTAATCTGTTGTATTCATTAAGAATACTAAAATGTTAAGCATGATATACACAGTGCTATTTTGAAATAGAGATACTTATTTTTATAATATTGAGAAAGTTTTGACTAAGGAATCGCTTATTTTAAAAGTTCTGTTTAAAATTTTTAAAGTTCTTTGGTTCATTAAATTTCATTTCCTATTGTAGATGAAGAAATAGTCTTAATTCCTTTCAGTTGCAGAGTAGGTCATTAAGGTAATAATGTGGGATTGCTTATTGATATAAGTGGAACCTTTGGGGTTTATGTAGTTCATCTTTGTATCAGCTTAAAGAGAGCATTCTTCACAAAATAGTGCCTAGTTCCTTCTTGCTTATACTAGGTCAGCAGCTAACCAAAGTAGCCCTGTGTACATCTTAAAAGTTTGATACACAAAAGCAAATTATGTATATGTTGTACTGAACTTTTGTTTTATTCACTAGTTCTTTCCATTTGTGGTGAAGTAAATAAATCTTTTCTATATGATAAAAATTTCAGTTATTTTCCTTTTTAGACTAGTTAATACGTGTGTGTCCATGTAACCAATTTGTGTGCATTAAAATTATTAGCAGGTTGTGTAGTTAGAAATCATGAACTCCTCTTTTAAGTAGTAATGTCTGGAACACTAGTATAACTAAAATTAAAATCACATATGTATCAACTGAGTCCCACTGGCTCTCTGATGCCCTGATTTAGGTAGTTTGTGTGCCACTGGAAAAATAGGAAAATCTGCCACTCTTTTTGGTGATCTTGCAGATGATGAATATCTAAGCTCATAGTTAACATTTCACTATCTTAGATTTAAAATCATTCAAAACATAAAAAATCATTAGCTTAAATTTTAGACTATCTCCTGTTTTACTAAGGAGGATAAAATATATGTAATTCTTAAAAATCACTTTTTTATAGGATGTAATAGTAAACAGATTTTCCTTATAATTATTACTTAGAATCTGCCACTTAATGTATTCTGTGGGACAGTCACGTTTTGTTATTTCACTCTGAAATGATTTCTCTGAATTTTTTTGCACTTAATTGAAACAGAAGTAGTTTACAATTAAAATATTATTCTATATTCTAATACAGAAATATTCTAAGTATTATAAATATCAATGTAAATTTCTTAAGTACATTACAAATTCTGTAGCAGAATTCACTTCTTATCCAACTTACATGTAGGCTTGTAGATGACATGGTGCCTCGTAAATGCTTACTCATTTAACTAAATTCCATTTTTGTTAAGATTGGTGGGTATCTTTTAAGTACAGTGAATTATCATTATTTTGTAGAATCTTTGAAGAACTTTTAAAAACTGCAACTGTACAAGAAGATGTAGGTCAAATGAGGGACAGAAATATGTCTGCTCAAAGTTTAATTACATCAGAACTAAAGTCACTGGGTGTTTTGAGGTGCGGAATCATTTTCAGAACCAATTGAAATATTTGTATTATTTTTAAATTGCATGTTTCCATTTTTTTTTTTTTAATAACAACTTTGTTTTTCAGGTATATTTCAGCAGAATCACTCAAAATTTTCCAGATTATCTAATTGGGGATTGCTTTTCACATTAAAATCAAATTAAAAATATTATCAAAATACTATTTCACAGTTAAAATTCAAGGGTTCCCATTGTTTTTGTGCCCTATAATATTATATTGACCCTAGAAAGAGGGCTGCTTTGTATGTGTACAAATGGTAATGTTCCAGGGAAGACTGGTAGTAGTAGAGCTGTAGAACCATAATTGGGTTGGGACTGCCAGGTGAATATATTCCCCTCCTAGTTGGGAATTTCAGAAAACTGAGGCGAAACATTATTGGTGCACAGGGTGATATGACTGCTGCAACTGGCTTGGAGACCTGTCAGGTAAGGCTTAAACAGCCACCAGTAGAGTAATATCTATTGGTTGGGAAATCCCTGGTTAATGTGTACTGTTAGGCTTGAGAGTTCCTATTTTGGACTTCCTATTTAAATCTCATGTATTGGTTAACTTGTCCCATAAGTAATGAACCTGGGCTGGATGGGAGTGGGTAGGGATTCTCTTGAATTCTAGGTCTGTCCTCTCTAATTGCAGCAGTGTCTCCTGCTGCTCTTGAACTTTTTTCATTGCATCAATGTGATGTATTTGTGTGAATAAAATTACCATGTGTTGTGTAACATGTTTATTTAGGAACAGTATTGTAACTCTATAGAATAAAGTGATTGAGTCCTCTTCTGTTATTTTTTTTTCTCAGCTTGACTAGTTATTAATATATAAAAATAATTTTCTTTTTTTTCTGCCTTCATATATGTTTTACCATACAATAAGATATGTTGGAAGGGTCTTGTTAAGTGAAGAGAAATTAGAGATGTAGCCCTTTTAAGATTCCCAGTGCAGACAGGCATGTAAAAACCTAGCCATAAATGCTAGCAAAAATGCAAATGTGGACTGCAGTTTGTGATGCTAATATTTAAGTCTGGATCTTTTAGTCCTAAATTGCTTACGTTTGACATAAAATGTTTTCTCATTATTTTGTGAATATCTTCCCATATTTTAGTTGTGAATATTCAGAGTTTAGACTGGTGTTCCTATAAATTGTAACTGATAACTCATGGTCACATTGGGTCTTTTGTTCCTTTTAGAAAACAGTTTAGATCAGTAAGCTGTTAATATAATTGTCACCAAACTGCTAAGTGATAAAATAGATTGTTATCTTACTGTCAGATGTGTTGTGGGTTTAAAATGTAATGATTTCAATTGACAAAAATTAATTACCTGTCTTTTTAAAAGTTCAGGACAGGTATTCAGGTTATCTGCGATGGTTTCCTCTACTTTGTTAATTAGGGACCTAGATCAGATGACTTCTAGGCATCTCTGTCAGCAGGGAAGGGAAAGCATTCATTAGGAGCATGAACAGAAAGTTGCTTTGGGCCAAATCTGAAAATTGTCTGAAAGTTTCTCCAGTGGTGATGATACTCCTAAAGCTGTACTTTCTTTTAAAGCCATTAGGCTACATTTCCCAGTGTTCTTTGCTTGATTCTGGTTATCTCATGTATATACATTTTGGGGCATTATCTAATTTGCATCTCTTCTATGTACTATAAAGAAATCACTAAAGTAGCTGTAATAACAGATGTAAGCATCAGAGAAAATAAAACTTTGCAGAATATTTGATTTTTTTTTGGTATCAGAAGCTTATGGCTTTTTCAAATCTTGAAATCTGAACCTTAATTTTATGTATCTCAATAATTGTATTGAATCAGAGTTCATAGACTAGTTTACTTCAATGTTATGTATTTTGATATATTTTTTTAACCCTCTCCATTGTCTTTCTCCTCCAGTATATCAGATTATAATTTCTTGAAAGAAAGACCTTTTTCTTGCTCTCTAAATCTTTAGAGGTACCTGAATATAATGCCTTGAATAGACCTACTCAGCATTTTAGTGAGTTCTTTCTGACTTATTAATGACTGTTGTGTTCCTAGTATTCCTACCTTTAGGACAGTGGTTCTCACATTGGAGTCACTGATGTTCTTGTTAAAATTCTGCCCTTGCTGATTATATAGGTCTGAGTGAGCCAGGGAATTAATTTTTCTAAAGTGTTTCCATGTGCTGCTGATAAAATTGTTTTTCCTGGGACACTTTTGATAGGCAGTATTCTACTTAGTGTTTATGCTATCTTCTCTCCTTTTTTTCCTCTTAAAACAACCATTAAATTATTGTTACAGGGGTTACTGACTCTTGATCAAGACCACAAATGTACACTGAATAAAACTTGGCAGCAGGAATTTCTTCTTAGTAATAGTGATGGGACAAAAATCTATGAACTACTTAGTATAGTATATCTAGTAGATTTTTTTCCTCCCAGAATAACTGATAAATGAATAGCATAATTTATCTTGGTTGGTTGAAATTTTTAAACATGGTGGCTCTAGTTATCAGATATCTCTTATTTGCTAGTTACCTTTAATATAGATATTTTCATTTTATTATGGAAAGATCAATGAAATCGTAACTAACAGAATTGTTGACGTTGTACTTTAATTTTTGTTTTAAATTTGGTATCATTGGCTTTTATTCATTGAAAAGAAATCCTAAGTTAACATTATACTATATTGTTTACTAATATTAATCTTAGTTTAATTTCTGTGTATATAATTTTTTATAGTCACATACACTGGTATTGAAGTAAACTTATTGTTTATAAACAAAATGACATAATTTATCACTGTTAAGGAAGGATATTATTTACTCAAATATTACAGTATCACTTAAGGTGGTTCTTTGATCAAAAGGAATTGATCAAAAGTAACCAACACCTATTGCCCCATTTTTACTTTATCCTTTGCTTAAAAAATCTGAATTTATTATTTAAAAGATTGCTGCCTCTGCGGAGATTAGAGAAGGTTTTCTGTTTCTTAAAATGTTGGTATCAAAATAAGTTACCTGAACTAAAGCATAGAGCAAGGGAGGGGGAGTTGGGTATAATCGGGAGAGGGGTGGGCACAAGAAATTAAGATGATGGTTCACGGATGACAAGGTAGTGGGAGAACTTCAGGGTATACAGTGATGTAAAAAAAATATATGTGTACAATCAAATAAAAAAAATAAAGGGCTTCACTGCTGAAGAAAAATAAGTTAACTATATGTATATACATACCATAACGTATAATTCTTCTAATTCAGATGTTTTCTTCTAATTCAGTTTTTAAATGTTATTCATATTATTTACATTTTTAGGGATTTACGTACTATAGTTTGCATATAGCTAATATTCTAAAATATTTGTTCAATTAATTAATGGAAACTCATAAGGAAATGAGGTTATTGATAGTAGTAAGACTGAAATTAGACCAAAGGAGGAGATTACTGTGGGTAGACATGGAAAAGCATGCTGAGTTTGTAGAATGTATGGTCTTCATTACTTACTATGTAATAAGAGTGTGTGGTTGGTAAAATTCAGTTTAAATTCATCATGTGAATTCGCAGGATTGCCAAAGTTTAATCAATGAAATTTAATTTTATTAAGTAGTTTTAGGTTACTTAATAATAGTTTTATTGGTGCTTACATTGTTTCTGGTTTTCCAAGTAGTCCAAATACCTGTTATCACAGTTAAATTTTCAACTAAAGTGAAGTATGTTTATACAAATCAATTGTAGAAATTCTCTAGCTATTGAGGGGGAAAACTAGAGATAGAAACTGAGTAGCTTTTATTTTGACCACATCCATATGGCTTCTATTAAAGGTTGTTTACATTAAAAATAAAAAGGGTAAACAACAAACAAGGGTAAAAAACAACAAACAAGCGTTAAAAAAAAGGGTTTTTTTGGGTAGTGTATTGAACCTTGTCATTTTTATTGTGTGACATAATGAAAAATGAAAATGTTTTCACTTTTAATCAAATGTAATTGTTATAATTGAAATGTTACTGTAGTTAGATAATTTCACATTTTTTCTAAGAGTAAAAATACTGCTAGTTCTTTATACTTCTAAAAGGAATATAGAAGAATATTTACAATAACTACATGGTTCATTATTATAATTTTTAGTCAGTTTTTTAAAAGATTGAAGTTCATAAATATAGTTTGAATTTTTTCTACTGAAATTCATTATACCAGAAGGTTTAAAGTAGATCATGAAGGATGCTTCAAGGATAACACTTGAACCAGATATGCCGCAAATATTGGAGGATCCTTTGAATCTAAGGTTCACATTACCATAAATTAGATTTTGGGAACTAAGACTAGAATGTTGTACTATTACATCTTTCACAAAGAGTTGTTTCACTGGTAGCTAGTGATTTGATTCTGTTCCCCTCATGGTAGGATGTATTTACATATATAATATGAAGCTCTACTACTTTCATTTAAAAAAGAAAACTGAGAACTGATGCTTGATTTCATTTCATGAAGCATAAAAGCAAATAATATCCACAAATTTATATATATGTATTAAGAACTAGATAGTTAGGTGTAAGTTAATTATTTTGTATCAATCTGAGCTCTGACATGACTAAACTTTTTTCATAAAAATTTTCTTTAACTTTTATCTTGTTCAGTAAAAACTGTAATCTATTAACAGGAAAATAGATTTATATGAAAGTTCTGTGATAAAATAAAGCTTCTAATAAGATAAAATAAAATCTTTGAATGTACGTATTTTATGTCATTTTTTTAGAATGAATTTTGAGCTCAGGCCCAGTTCAAAACTTTTTAGTTTTCTGATAAGAATACTATTTTCTATATGTATTTTTTTCTTGAGTAGATTAGCAGATGTCTAGCATACATATTAAAATAGTAATTCCAGTTAAAGGTAAATATATTGGTATAATTGGAAGAAGCATAGATAGTTTGCTATTGATGATTGTTTTACATAGTTCTTTTAAAAAAAGTGGGGGTAATGCTATTAATTACTTCATATACCTTTTCCTAAATTATTAATGATAAAATCAGTTTAAATAATAAGTACTGACATTGTTTTAATATGCAGTTCTATATTTTGTGCTAAATGCTTATAGTTCATCTTATTTACTTCACACAGTATTTAAAAATTGATTATGCATTTTAAACTTCTACAAAAAGGGTTTTTTGTGATTTGCTTAATTTCACAATTTTCTAATATTTTTGAAATTATGATAGTCTTATTCGTGGAGTTGACTGTTTTTGGTAGGAAGTAAACTGTGTTTATGTGTATTTTATGTTTTAAGTAAATTTTGTATGTTAGACTTATCTGTTCCTTAAAGAAGATTTAGGACTGAAAATGTTAATATACTTGTAATTTAAAAAATTTGAGAAATCTAAGATTTACTGAGAGGATTTGTTTCTCATACTTAACTCCTGGAGATAATTTTGCATGTTATACCCCTGTTCACAAAAGATAATGTTAGTATCCCACAGGTGAATTGCTTGGGGAAACTTTTAAGCTGATGTTTAAACTTTGTTTTATTGTGCTATACTATACTATATTTAAAGTACTGCATTACAGTACCCTAATATGATATACAATACCATATTTAAATACTATATTTAGAGTAAAAGCAGTGGGAACCATGACCAATTTCCCCCATTAAGGAAAGGACTTTTTAGCATAATTCTAGTGTTATATTCCTTTTGCTTTTGTTACCTTCTGCTTTTGAGACTATTATACTAATACACAGTATACTAATACTAAATACTAAAATACAGTAAGATGGTGTGTTACTGCTTATGTTCATGAAAAATCTCTTACTATAATGAATTTATCTATGACATGAGCCTTTAATATTAAAAAAATAACTAAGTAAAATTGTATGAAAATTAGCTTGGTTCAGTGTTAATCTTTTAAGGATTAATGAAGGGTGCCTCTGAACATTTTTAAGGGCATTTTTAAAATATGTATTCTTGATCAGGATTTGTCCTACCATTTCAGGTTTTCACTCATATCCCCCTTTTCTTTTCCTTCTTATTTTGTACATATCTGATTTTAGAAAGTCTTTCAGGTAATTCTGATGATCAACCCTGTGATGGAATCAGTGCTTTAGAAGGCTTGGAGCAGCAAAGAAGCACTGGTCTTTTTACTATGAGCTGGAACAGGACTGCTCCTCCCCCATACCTTCAGTTTCATGTTTGTTATTAAAAGAAAATGTTAATATATTATCCTAAATTCTTCATAGTTTAGAATTTGTATGACCACTGTGGAGCAGTTGTTTGTGTGTATGTGAATGTAGAATTCATGTTATGGAAAATTCTAGATAGCAAAGATCCTAAACAAATTATTTTCCCAACTTCATTCTCTCTTAAGCTTACCAAATCTTATGAAAATTTCTTAATTACCTTATAAGAACATGTGTTAACTGCTCTTGGTTCCTCAGTTTGTTTCAGAATTTACTAATTCTTGGTGTTTTTGCATTCCATTTGCTGAGTTCAGACTTTTTCTTGTCTGGACTTTTGTGAAGTTGAGTAAACTTACCACCCTCTGAAAGATGCTTGAATGGGAAGCTTAACACGGTTACAGAAAAACAGATATGGTATGATTCTACTTATATGAGGTATCTATATCTTTGCTCTCTTTCCAGTTATCCCATTATTTCTGTAATAGATTTCCATCCTGGACCAAGACACCATTGACTTTTTTGTATTGTTTAAATGGCCTAATTGATCTACCCCTGCAGTTCATTTTCCATATAAAAGCAGAAGTAATCTTGGAAATGTGAATGAGACCATAACTTTCTAGTTGTCATTGGAATGAAAATCAAGCCCTTGTTTCTATAGCCTAATTAATCTGAGACTTGTTTGGATACAACTTTTCTAATCTCACCCTTTTACTCTTTCCATTGAGTATTCAGTTTCAGTCCTACTTATTCTAAGATATGTCAAGATTTTCTCTGAATCTCATGTCTTTTCATAGTTCTCCTGTTTTGTTTTGTTTTGTTTTTGGGGTAGGACACAGCTGGTTTCTTGTTAACTAAAATGTCACTTTAAAGAAATACCTATGACTGTGTAAAGGAAATTTTCCACTATTTCCCATGATGTTGTCCTATTTTTTTTTCTTTTTAGAATTCTTTTGCAATTAAAAATTTTTTTGTTTAAGTTAGGATGAATAGTCCTCTTTATGCACTTTGAAATATAGGCTCCTTGTGTCAGAAACCATGTCTAGATGCTCAGTAAAAATATTTTTAGAGTTAAACTAGTTGAAGATTATTGTTAAAATTCTACCAGCTTTCTTTTCTAGTGTAGTATGACTATAACCCCTTTAATTCTACCCCATCAAGGACTTACTCAGTTATACTATACATACCCACTTTGAGAATTTATGTTTGAATATGATCAGCTTTTTCCCCATCTCTGTTAAAGGTTCTTTCATTCCTTGGGATTTTAACCTATTTTTCATTGATTAGGTCAAACACTTTCTCCCTCAAAAATCATTTCAACTTCTCTAGCTATTATCAATATTTCCCATTTCTGTGCTTCTATAGTATTTTGAGATTCTTTAATACTTTTGTTTGTATGTTCTGTACCTTTTAATTTCCTCCATTAAACACTGGAAGCATTTTTATTAATTTTCCCTTTTATTGTGATCACAGATGTGGCTCTATAGTGAGTATTAAAATTGACTCTTAAACTTTAGTTGAGTTTAAGATGAGAGTGTGAATTTTGTGACATCAGGACTGTACTTTATATCTTGAATTTCTGGAGTTTGTTCAGTGCTAGATCTCATGCAGTGATTGCAGTAAGCTTTCATATATAGTTACAGATTAGACTCCCCTGTGGTGCTTTGTAACTACAGCTTCTTCTGTCCCCAAAATTAGAAACTACATTTTGGAGCATTTGCTTTTGTAATTTTAAAAGTTTCACACTTAGAGCCCTTAATTGTTAGAAAAAACTAGAAAACTCAAAATCCTTGAAAATTTGAAGGAAGTGAGGTATCTAAATAAATGTATTCAGGAAAGGAAGATTCATAGAGAAGGAAATATTTGAGGTGAGTTTTAAGGGGTGAATAGGATTTCCTTTTCAATATTGAATGTAGTCAGTTAAGAATCTATGAAGTGTTTATTTTTCTGTTTAACCAGTTAAATATCATAATATTGAAATTTTCTCCATCAATAAGCTTTCAAAAACTGATTCTCTTAGGTAAAAATCCAGTAGATGTGAACAGAATCTCAGGTTGAGACTTGGAGCAGGTTTCTGCTGGAACATTTCACTTGTAAATGTTGATTTTTAAGGAAGTTCTGGGAGCTTCCATGGGGAAGGGTAGGATAGCACTTGTTTTGTTTATTAAACTATAGTACCAGTGTCAGTGACTTGACATGAAAATTTAAAATGCTGTCTTCAGCTCATTGAGAGTTCTGTGTCTCTGATTGGGCTTTTAGTCACTGCTTTTGTTATATGACGTTTCCATTTTCATTTACTTTTTAAAGAAGTAGTTTTGAAGTCTGCTACTTGTGTGATAAAGAGATATAACTGTATTTGAAGTGTCAAAAGTGCAGAACTTTGTTTTAAAATTAAACTTGGTAGGCAGATGAAAAAATTAGAATGGACAGAACTTGCAGAAATTTATTAAAAATGGCATTGAGAATTTCATATATTTAAAGTACCCAGAATTTCTCTTAAAATGTTTGCCAATTTTATTTACCACTAACACTCTATATAGCTTGACACAATGTTTTTTGGGGGTTATCAAAATGTTTTTTGGGGGTTAACCATCGAAGATTGTTACGAGGTAAGACTAGGAAAAGGGTTAGAACACTTATGTAGCAGGAACTGCTTGCTATCTCAGGAGGCATCAAAAACTTAAGACTTAATTACCCTTTCTTCCCCAGGGACTTTTTTTTGTACCAGTAATACCCAAAATATATTTAGAGATTAGAACAGTGGTTTGCAGACATTTTTCTTTTTTAAAGCAGCACAACTCTTTAAAAACTCCCAAATCTAAAGCTATATAAAGCAAATAAAATTAACATTTACATGATCAGGTTTATTAAGTTTACTCATAAAGTTTCTCATTGAGAATAATTTTGTTGAACATGATAATTTAAAATTGATGGATGAAGAATAGTCAGTATTCTTAGGTCTTTTTAATATTTTCTATCAGGTGATGTCAAAAGTCATGATTTACATTAGTAAGTTATGTACTCATTTATTTAATTTTATTGGAGTACATATGCATTTTATAAGAGTGTTGCAGAGTCACTACCTTCCTTATAGAAAAATAGGTGTTTGTATAAGGGGAAGCCTTACTTAGTCAAGGTCCCACGAAAATGTCCTAGCTAAACACAAATTAAGTATGTCAGTGATGATTTCTAGAATATTTAAAAATTGAATACATACTTATTTGTGCATTTATACACTGCATATTGCATTTGTGATTTTTTTAAATTTAATAGTGAAAAAATGAGTAAAAGATATTCAAATTAAGCACTTGCAGAACTGCAGCATTTTTGGATGCCTAGGGTTCCATTTAATGTGGTTTTAAAACCACTGGCACAAAGGAAGACCTGTGTCTCAAAAGGTGGGAACATAACAGTGCAAATGTAAAGAAAACTGGAACCCAAAGTTGTGCTTTTGTCAGCTGAGATTTCTCATCTGAATTGCAGAATATAGAAAAATGTTTGCATGGTTATTTTATGTATTCTCCCAAGGATAGTAGTTTGTATACAACAGAGTCGTTCACCACAAACAGTGAGTGCCTTAGCTCATTCAGGCTTACTTCTGTATTATAAGAAAGACTGGGAAAGTGAGAACCAGTAAGTCTTTTCAGCCAGCATGAACCTAGAATTCTGAAATCACTGAAGTTTCAAATGCCTACATATCAATCAATACAATTTCAAGACAATGTATGGTCATGACTAGTTTTGTCCTTCATAAATTTGAATGCTCAGGAAGTAGGATTCTTGTTTGAGAATCAAGAATTTTCTTACTGTCTCTTAGAAATGACAGGAGAAATTCTGATTACAGTTTTTTTTTTTACACTTGAACAAATGATAGAATTTAAAAAATTAAAAACTGTCAGTCACCTTTCTGATTCTGAAGGCAGTCTTGTGTAGCATGTTTGTTTTATGAACGTCTATGACCTAATTTATGAGAAAGAACAAAGTGATTTTTCAGTAATCTGGAATTACCTTGACCTATTTCCTTTCTTGTGAGTCTTACTCCTCTTTTTCATGATAACATCATTACATATACAAAATCCTACACATGATATTGAAAGGCCCTTGCTCAAAAGTTGTACCTGTTGGGTTTTTGTTCTTAGACATAATAGAGTAAGCAATCATTATCATAGGCACATATATATATATTTATATATATATATTTATATATATATAAATAACACATTAAGGAAAGTGATGTATTCTGTTTCTGAGTGGATACTTAGCCTCCCCTCTTCACTCACACACACACACACACACACACACACACACTCTCACACACACACAGATCAGTGATCAGGAAAGCAACCTTTCAAAGAATAAAAGCAAAAATAGCTTTTACCCTTGGAATACTTTCCATATTTCTTGAAAATTTCTTCTTGAAAAATCCTGTGGTTTGTGCAACAGCTTTTCTTGACATTTTTTAAAGCAAGTTAATTCTTGATATAATTGAGTGAAAACTTTGTCAAGACTATGGCATACAGATACCTTCAGTTGGTATTAGCTACTTTGGTAGTTGAAAGAAAGTTAACATTTTGTGTGTGTGTGAGATGAGGTTGGGTGGTATGGCTGTAGAGCTGGTTTTTTTTTTTTTTTTTTTTTTAACCCATAAGTTTTCCTTTCCACTTGGGTGTTAAAAGAGCTTATGAGCAGTAGCTGTTCTGATTTTTGTTGGTTGTTTTCTCTAGGGAACAAGCTACCCTCTGAGTCAGCACTGGACTTGAAGATAAATCCTACAATTCATGAAACTGACTGATTCGACTAAAGGATGGATAGTTTGGGCAGCGTTGGACAGCTCTATGAGGGGTCTGTTTGTTTAACTGAAGGGATTGTTGAGTTCAGCAACTTTTAATTCCCCTAATCAAAGGGGTTGCTGTTGTAAAAACAGGGTTGTGAAGGAATCAGTTCTGGCAATTAATACTTATTGATTCCATACTTCATGGAACAGTTCTTCACTGTAGAAATTTTACTGCTGTTTGTTGCCAGCAGGAATTTGTATACCCCTGAGAGTTCAGCATAGGATTTTTAGCAGTCTACTCATAAATCCAAGCTACCCATTTTCACGTGGGTTTATAAACATTTCCCTCAAGTAAATCTTCTAGCTTTTAGGTTGTTTCATCTTTGAAAAATTTATATGCATTTGTGGCATGAAGCTTTTAGGATTAAATTGAACTTAATTTAGGGTATATTTTACTTAGATCAGTGAATAATTTATATTTTGGCTTATAGCTAATATTTGTTATATTCTTTTGATAACAATTTTTACTTTAAAAGTAACTTTTTTACTAATCTTTGAGGAAAGGGAAATAATTGTATTGTTTAAATATATTACATTGATTTTTAAATCTGAAACCCAAGGGATTTAAACTGCAGAAAAGAAATGTTCTTGTCATAGTTTTGTAGTCCATAATAAATTAAATAGGATAACTCTGAATTGTCTTTTTGGGAGCTTTTAAAAATGGGTGAGGCATGATGTAGGGAATACTTTGAGCAGAGTTAATCTGTGTCATAACATGTAGAATTTTGTGTTGTAAATATATTTTGTTTTAATCATTTTAAAGTGTGATTTAGATTTGTAGGAGTACTAGGAAATTTATGGTTAATCTTTCATTGTTTAGGGGTGCATATGAATATCTGTCATGTCAGAGTTGGAAAATTAGGCTTTGGACAAGTCAGTTTTAAAACAGTTCAACTATAAACTAGTTGCATTATTATGAACATAGTATGTTTGATTAAGAACATTTTTAGCCAGTTTTAATAATTATCTGCACAGGTGAATTTGATGGAATAATGAAATTATTTGGGGGAAAAAAGGCAACTGGTCTTAGCTTTTACTTCTTAATTCTGTTGCTTTTGTATGCTAATTTTTTAAAATTTTATCTTTGAGGACTAGAATCGCTTTTAAAATACATACATGCCTGTTTGATGATTGTCTTAGCTTTAACTTTCTGTTTTTGTCTATAAAAGTTTTCTTATATTACCTCAGTCTTAGCATTAAAAAGGATGGAAAAATGTTCCCAAATTAAAAAGTAGATGATTGGCCCTTTTTTTTTTTTTTTTTTTTTTTTTTTTATTTTTTTTTTTTTTTTTTTTTTTTTTTTTTTTTTTTTTTTTTTTAAATTAGGTGAAGGCAATATCTTGAGGAATCTTGTCATTAGTCCCCTGGATCAGAAAGAAAAGTGACCAAAATCATAATTATGATTTATCATATTCCTGAATTATCTGATACCATCTGTTATAAAATGTTTCTGATCAATTTAATAATAACCTCTTAGAGGAGAAAACTATCACTAGAATGTATTTTAAGTCATTGATAAAATAATCTGGACACCCATATTACCGAGTTTTTTCAGGAACACTAAATTCTTATTATCTTTACATTTAAGGATATTGAGTCACTCTGATCTAAATGCTGTGTCTATACATTGTGACTTGTTCCTTTGTAGAGTTTCAGGACTGGTAGTGTAATCTTGTGACTTAGTGTGGCATCTCAGAAACTTTAAATGTTTTCAATTTGTCGCTCTATCCTCCCCTTTTTAGTATTTTATTTATTTTGAAATATGACAGTTCTGCTTTTAATCACACTTTCTTGTTATACTATAACTTTTCCTTCTAGATACATTTTTATATCACCATTAGGGATTTAAATGTATTGAATTCAGTAACATTTGAATATGGAGAAACTTAGTCTACTTAAGGTTTCAAAGAAGAAAATTTTAATACTTTCTTTTTAAACTATTAAAAGGTTCATGAAGTAGGTTCTTATTTATCTTTAAATTTGAGTTGATAACAGATTCCTGATTTTGTATAAAAGATAATTATGAACTAGAGGGGAAATCAGTGGGGGTGATTAGCATACAGTAAAATATTGACTATGAGTTTCTTAATTTAGGATTTAAAATTTATATCCTTTTATTTTAAGATAGTGATGACTTTAGTTTTGTGCCAACAAACTTAAATTCAGATTATTTAAAATGTAAGCTTAAATTGATTTAAGGTAAAGTTTATTTAAGTACATGAATAACTTCTGTATTTCCAACCCAAATCAAATAACTATATCAGGGGAAAGATTTAGTTGTACATCAAAGAGCATAACTGACTTTGCTGATCCCCCAGTCTTACTACGTTTATGGACTTTAGTTCATAATATTTTCTCTAACCTTCAAGTTGATTTTATCTATTAAAAAGTTAAGTCATGCTGTTACTTTTTCATTTGTAGGATTGCTCTGAAAGTTCAACAGTTGTTTACTAAGAATGGTTTTGCTATACTTACATTGTTAAAATAAGCACATTTTTGAATGACTTCTATAATTTCAGCATGTTAGAAACTAAAGTATGGCCTAACTAATGATAGATTGAAGTCTTTTCTATTAAATGATGATAGATGAAACTTCAATTTAAGTCATAAACATCTATTTAGTTGTCATTATAAGTAGTCAAGTACTAGAGATAGGATCTGATGAAACTTTAGTTTCAGCTCTTTAAATTTGAACTATAATTAATTTTTCTCTATTATTTTCCAGCCATGCTGTGTACATCATTAATGTATAAAGTTTTTCTAAATATGTACGGCCAAAAAGTAGAACGAATTTAAATCCATTCCTGTAACTTACTGACCTTTTTCCTCTTCCTCTCCTTTCCCAAGGCATGTTGACTGAAAAATAAAGCATTTGCTTTTGTATTTCTCTATAATAATATCTTCACTGTAATGAAAAACAGAATTATGTAAATGGTGATAGTACTGTCAATAACCAAGGTTATTGTTGCAGAAATTAACTCACATAACAGCTGTAAACTGCTTTTAAAAAAATGGCCTGTTCGCAAGATTGGCTCTTAGCTGGTAACTGGGAACTTGGTGATAGGGAATGTTCCCACTGTTACCTGACTGATAAGGGTGACTGACCGATTGTGCCTGGGCTTTGTGCAAACAATGTGGCTTTTTGGGTAAATATCTGCTTTTCCTTCTGGGAGCTTGGAATGCTGGTATACATGTAGCAAGAGGGTACTTATGCCACCAGCCCCTTACTAAAACCTGGAATACTGAGTCTCTCCTGGGGTTCTTTGAGCAGGTACTTTATTCACATGTTACTGAAGGAAGAGTGAGTTGTGTGGCCCCTCATAAGAAAAGAGAGCTTAAGTAAGCACCACCACATGAATTCCTCTAGACTCCTCCTGTATCCTTCCCTGTTGAAAGTTGAATGTGTTTGTTTATTACATTGCTGTGATATCTTAGCCATGAGTGCAATTATATACTGAGTCCTTTGAGTTTCAGTGAATTTCTGAGCATGAAAATGACCTTAGAATCTTCAGTCAAAGAAAAACCTTTGTTGCTGATTTAATGATAGAGTCTAGTATTATTTTTTTAAGGATTATATTTAAAGTTGTTTTATTTGTATTGTAATCACCATCTTGGATATTTTAGTGCATTTCTGGTGTTATTCTGTAAACTTTTAATATTTTATTTCAGAAAGTTCAATAAAAACCTATTCTGAATGCACTATAGTACACTATAGTTACAGTTACAGTATCTTGGGGATTTGTTTGAAAGGTTCCATAATATTGAAAATAACTCAGCATCCAAACTTTCAGCTGTTGAAAAGATTACGACTGAATATTTTCCATAAATTTACTTTTTTCTTGTGTTTAGAATAGCTTGTGATAGAAACGAACTAAGAAATAATGCTTTTTTTTTGCGACTAGGTCTTGCTATTTTTGCCTGTGGAACCGCAGGCTCTCGTTGCCCAGGGTACCACAGACTCAAGCAATCCCCAGCCTCAGCTTCCCAGGTAGCTGGGATTACAGGCTCACACCACCATGCCCAGCTGTTTTTTTGGAACTAGGTCTTGCTACGGGCCCCAGGTGGGACTCAAACTGCGATTCCTAGCCCCAGCCGCTTCATAGGCTGAAGCTTACAGGCAGGAGCCACCGCTTCATAGGCTGAAGCTTACAGGCAGGAGCCACCGTGCCCTGCCTAAGAAATAATGCTTGCCTCTGACGTGGTGAAAGAGGAAGTAGTGGGAGGAAAGTACCCTGAGCTAAGTTTTGGAGTTGCTCTTTTTTATACCTACTTTTAAATCAGTAACAGCAAAGTCAAGGAAAAGGATTTGATTCTTAGTTATTTCACATCCCTTTTAGAACTTAGGACTGTAAACATAATGTCTGACTTGTGGGCCATAACTATGTATTTTTTTTCGGGGTGTGTGTATGTTTGATATTGGGCAATTTACTTTAAAAGAATGAATGAATTTTAAAATCCAGTTTTAGTGGTGACTTTGTTTTTATATTCTTGAATATGGTCAGTTAAAGTCCTTATGACTTTTCTCTTGGATGAGACCCTGAATATTTGTTCTCTTAGAAGATAGTGCTTCCTTTTATTTGTCTTCAGTTTCATCTACTTGATATGAGATATTTTGTTAATTTTCAGTCTAAACCATTTTTGAAATGTAAATCATGCATGTCAGTTTATTATTTGGGATTTAGTTTTGCCATTGGAACTTTATTTAACTCTTAAGTAAACTAGGTTTACCAAAGCTGCATTTCACCTGGAAAGAGTAAATGCAGTACTGGAATAATTCTACTGCTCTATAGGAAGAATATTCATCACCCCAAATTCTTTCAAATTCTTTTTTGCAATAACTTATTTGGTAACATCTGTGTGTGATAGCAAGAACTTGATCACATGAACATCTATTTCTCAGAGCTTACTGTTATGCTCAGATAATTTGGGGGTAGTAGTCTCCATTTACTGGTGATAGCTATGGCTATCTTAGCTTCTTGGTTGATACCAGAAAGAGGAAGTTTTTCACCTCTGTATCCATTCTTCTCAACAAACCTGTCTTGACACTTTGCCATTACATGTGTTCTAGGCAATTACATAGAATTAAGACATAGTTCTGCCCTGCAGAGACAACTTGTAGTAGGTACAGCAAAATACAAAATACAAAATGATTAATTTTAAAATATGGATGAGAAAATTTTTATAGATTAAGAATATTTTTTAGAAGAGTGAGCTGGAAATTACTATGAGAACAGTGTTTATAAAGTTTTCATAATTACTAGAAAATTGCTCTAAGGATTTGTGAATATATGAAGCAGTATGGTGTCTTCAAAGGAGTTGTGTTGAATCAAGGTGAATTGAAGCAAATGGTTATTATTATATTGTCTTCTATCCATAAACAGAGGCTATCTTATTTCTTTTTTCTGGACCTTTATGTCTTTATAGCGTTTGATAATTTTCTGTATTTCTAGTGTGTAGGTAGATAGTCAAATTTTGTACATTGATTACTTTGATAAATTCTGCTATTCCTCATATGTTATGAATTCTTTCATTTGGATAATAACCTCCATACAAAATAACTGTTTTCCTTTGAATCTCTCCCCTTCCCTTCCTCTCTCTCCCTTTCTCTCTCATCTTCTCTTTCTCCCCTCTCTCTTCTTTCCTCTCTCCTCTCTCCTTTTTCTTTTTGGTTGTATTTGCCAGGGCTTTTAGTATGGTACTGTATATAGAAGAAATCATAGTTGACAATTTTGTCTCGTTCCTGACTTTAGAAGGAATGTTTCCAGTGTTTTTATATTTAGGATGTTCTTCACTGTGGCATCTCCAATTCATTTATATCTGAGAGGACCTCTTTCATAAGCATCTGTGAGAGAAGAATCTATTACTTTTATTTCTTCCTCATTTGTTTACGACATGTTTTCAGCGATTCCTGTGAACCACAGAGATGAGCAAGACAAAAATAATCCATTATTATATAGGTCATTTTTCATTTTATAATTTTTTTAAAATTTTATTTATTATTTTTCATTTTATAACTTTTGTTTTCAATTATTGTGTTATAAGTTTTAGTTGATAAGAAATTACTAATTTTTTCAAAGACATTCTAGCAAAAAATTCTATAATGTGTGATTATTTATATTCCACTCATCCTTTCAGTAACTAAATAAACCATTTAATATATTCTAATCTGAGATAAGGCCAATATTTTTGTGCTGGTTTTAATTTGCATTCCTCTCTCATTTCATGTCAGCATCTTTTTATGTTTGAGGCATTAATTTTTTTGTGAACTAGCCAATTGTAATTTTCCCATTTCCTATTAGTTGTTCCTGTTTTTATAATGATTTTAAGAACTCTTATTAAGCACTTTCATCCTTTATTAAGTACTGAAATATTTATTTTTTGCTGTGTAGTAAGCTTTATTTTTTGAAGATGTTAAGAGTTTCTATTTTGGCCATTGCATTTTGTGTCATCATAAAAATTATATTTTAAAAAAATTCTCAAAAAAACTTTTTATTCTAAACTCCTAAATACTCCACCTGAATTATATATGAATATAAAGAGTGAAAAGGTGGCTGGCTTTATTTTATCTAAATAGCCATCTGTTTGCTTATGTACTTGTTCACATTATTAGTAGTGTCTACAAGGTTGTCACATTTGACTGTTGCTGATCTTTTCTCCTAATGTGTGAAACAGCACCATTATCTTATACTTATTTTTCATAAGTTGTAGGTTATCACATTTTAATATTTAGTAATCTTGTACTTTATTTTCCATATTCATGTAATTTGACCAATTTAAAAAAAGTTTGTTCATATTTTATTCAGCTATTAGATTATTATGGGTAAAATCAACATCTTTATATGATAAGTGTGGGCATATTATTTCTTTTTCTAGTTCTTTTATTTCTATCAGTAGTGTTTTTTTTTCATAGAAATTGTATATTTCTAATTGTTTATGTCTAGATTTTTTAAAATCTTTATTACTAATCAGTGTAAATGAATTTTTGTTCTGCAGTTTTAGTTGTTGCTTCCCTATACTGTGTTGGGTTAATGAACTTTTCTTGATTCCCTCTCCAGTAATTGTATTAGTGATGAGATATTAGCAATTTTTTGTTGAGATGTAGTTCACATATCATACAGTTTACCCTTTTAAAGTAGATATTTTAGACTATACAGAACATTATGCAACCAACATCATTATCTAATTCTACATTGTCATCATCTCTAAAGGAATTTTCATACTTGTTAGTAGTCACACCCAATAAACCCCTTCTTAATCCTTGGGAACTGCTAATCTACTTTATGTCTTTGCCTATTCTGGACATTTCATATAAATAGAATCATATAATATATGTGTTTTTTTGGGGTCTGTAAGCTTTTACTTACCAGAATGTTTTTAAGTTTCATTCATGTAGCATATATCATCAGTATTTTTTTCTTTTCCCCCAGTGAATAATGTTGCATTGTACAGATAGATCATATTTTGTTGACCTGCTTATTGGATGATAGACATTTGGTATGCTTACACTTTTTGACTATGCATAGTGCTGTTATTCATATAAAAAGTGTCTGTATCAGCATATGTTCTCTAGTCTCTTGGGTAATAATTTGAGGGACACCAAACTTTTCAAAAAATGTGACTCATCATTTTAATTTCCACAAGCAGTATATGGGGATTTAAATTTTCTTAATTTCCTTGTCCTACTTGCTGATTATAACCTTTCTCATGGTGGTAAAGTGGTATATCTTTGTGATTTTGATTTGCATGTCCCTAATGATGTTGAACTTCTTTTAATAAAGCAATAACTAGTTATTTTTATTCACTTATTTATATTAATTTATCAGTTGTTTTCATGTTTGCATATCTTTGGGATTAGATTTTTACTACTCCATATACATATGTTTCACTTACCCTTAAGCAAACCTTCTTTGCCCATTTTCCTCACCCTACTTTGCCCTTCTCTTGTTTCAGTATTTTTTTACAAATTCTAAGAATTGTTTTGCTATGTTTTGCCAGTAAGCTTATATTTTTGGTATTTTTATTCTAAAGAGAAATGAAGCCATCTGTCTTCCATTTCTTAATTTATTTAGCTTAGCATAATTAACTCAAGGTCTATCCATTTTGCCCCAAAAGACATTGTTTTCTCTTTTTCAATAGCTGCATAGTGTTCCAGAATATATATTTCACTATTTCTTTAGTTGTCTGTTGACTAGATAAGCTAATTCTAAAATTGGCTATTGGTAGGGGGTGATGTTATGAACAAAGACATACATAAATCTTTTCATGTTAGTTTTTCATATTCTTTGGGTAAATAACTAGAAGGGGTTTTGCTGGATCATAGGATATTTGCATTTTTATTTCATTATTATGTTATGTTGTAGAGTTATAAGTTGGGGAGTGTGATATCTGTTTTTCTTTGTTTTCATGATTGTCTATTTGGTTCTTTTGTGGTGTCATATAAATTTTATAATTGTTAAAAATCTTCAGAATTTTTTAGGTATTTCATTAAATCTATAAATTGCTTTAGGTAATAAGACTATTTTAATGGTGTGTTTTCTTCCAGCCCATGAACATGGATTTCTATTTTTGTACCTTTCGCTTTCTTTCAAAGTTTCACAGTTAATCAGTGTATGTACAGGTCATTCACCTCCTTCAGTAAGTTGACTTTCAGTTGTTTAACTCTTTTTGTGTGATTATAAGTGGAATTGTTTTTAAATTTTTCTTCTAATTCATTGTTTACATATAGAAATGCTGTTGACTTTTGTATATTGATTTTGTATCTTGTTACTTGACTTCATTTATTATTTCTAATATTTTTTCATGATGTCTTTTGGATTCTCTGTATATAATCTTATCATCTGTAAATAATTCTTTTCCAATTATTGGATTCCTTTTGTCTTTTTCTTGCCTAATTGCTTGAGCTATGACTTCAAGTACTGTGTTGAACAGCAGGAGTCAAAGTGGACATCTTTATCTTTTTCTTGATCTTAGTAGCATAAATGCTTTCAGTTTTTCACCATTGAGTATGATGTTGGCTGTTAGTTTTTCATGCAGGATTATTCCCATTTTACTCAGAGTTTTTATCATAAATAGATTTTGAATCTTGTTGAATGCTTTTTCAGAGTCTTTTGAAATGATCAGGTGATTTTTACCTTCCTTTTTGTTGTTGTAATGGATGACATTTTTGCTTTGTTTATGTTGAACCAGCCTTACATCCCTGGCATGAAACCTGCTTATTCATGATGAGTGATTCTCACTTTCCTTTTTCCTTTAATATGTAATTTTGTACATGATGCAAATAGTGTACATGATGTCACCAAAATGTCATTTTAAAAGTAAATTACAAAAATTAATATAAAAGATAAATGCAAAATGTTTTACTTTAGCTTTTAATATGCAAATTTTCATCTTTGTTCATTGACACTTTTGACAATCCCCGGTGTGTCTGTCTGATATTCTAGTGGTTGAATACCAGTATTGCAGGATGTTTTAATAACCACAAGTATCTGTGCCTCTCACTACATACGAAATATTATGTGAGAGATTAAATTTTTATAATTTATCTAATGTGCATCATTATTAATGGCATATCTTCAGTTTTATTTAATTAAATGAATTCCTGAAGGCCTTATAGCAAAAATTTGTCTTCAAAATATACAAGAAAAGATGTAATTTTTAACAATTTTTGATTTATATCAGTTTCTCTTGATTTCAGTAGAATCTGTTTCTTTATGTTCACCTTTATTTCTAACTACTCATTTAATAGTATGGTTCTCTTTTATTCTAATCTAGTGTTATATGTAGGCAGTTAATATGAAATATATTGGGTTGCCTTCAAAATACTAAATACAGAATGCCTCCCTCCAAGAAGATATGAGCATATTTTACTCAGTTCTTTCATTTATACTTTTGCAAAATACTGAAGTGCCATACATCTTTTGTGATTAGACTTAATGTTTCAGTAAACTAGTTGTTGATTTCATTTCTAGCTTCTTATGAAATTAAATATTTGTTAATTAATTGCATGAACTCCCTTCTTATCTGTCTGCAGATTGTTTTTGTTTTTCCCCCCATACTTCCCCTTTGGTGTCACAAGGCTTAAATAGTCCTGTTGATGCTATTAAATATAATGAATCATCTTTTTATTCCATAATAGGCCTTAGGAATTGTGTGTCTATATAGCATATTGACTAAGAATAAAAGCCTTCAAATTAGATAGAACTGAAATTGAACCTCTTCTTTAATAACCTTCATTCATCTTTAAAGTAAGTTTAAAAAATTTTAAATGAATTTTCTCTGTGAGATGAATATCATATACCTATTCACAGGACTGTTCTGAAGTTTAGACAGACTGATGTATATTAAGCACTTTTATTAATGTCTGAAAAATGGAAAGTGCCTAAGAATAGAAGCTTTATTTGTTATTGTTATTTAGCCTAAAGGTACTAAAAACATTTACTCATGTTTGGTGACTTGTCCAGTTTTAACTTGAAAAACCTTTGAGACTATCTTTAGGATAACAATCTAATTGTGTTTCATATTAGATAAATGGGGAGGGAGTACTCATATGTTGAAATAGTTTAACAATGTTCCAAGCTTTTATCGTATGGATTAACTTGCAGTTACATATGCAATACTGAATTAGAAAACAGATAACTCTGAAACAGTTTTAAAAGTTAGTTTATACCTCAATATATAGTATTTTGACTTCCTTTTAAAATGCTGTTTTATTGAAAAGGGGCATTTTAGGTTTTCCAAGTTTCTCTTAGGCACTTTTAAGACATGCGTGAGAATTTATGGTCTAAACGTCAGTGCAAGTAGACATGGTGTTATAGCAGTCAGTGTATTAAATCGGGAGTTTGGAGACTTGGGTTTGAACCCTGGCTTTCTTGTTGGCTTTGCACACATGCTGTTGTTCACATAATAGTACTTTCCTATGTCTAAATTCTTTTCTGTGCTGTGGTGCTTGTGACCTCACCTACTTACTGCCTACCCGTTTAACTCAGAGAATCAGATGAATAATTATATGACAACTCTTTAAAAAGTGTAAAGAGCTCTCCAGGGTAATCATAAGTATTGTTATTCAGTTCTCACCTTGCTTTTGTTCACCCACATCTTTTTAGAAGATAGTGTTTTGTGACTACTATAAATTGAAATTCATATCCCTGTTAGTCGTATTTCTATACTAGATGCATTTGGTGACTTATTTTTGAAAGTTCGTCCTCCAAATAACCAGAAAACAGTTCCTGGATAAAGTGATTTTTTTCAGGAATTGTAACTATAATTTTAGAAATCTTTTTCAATCTCTGCTCAGAACTGATCACTTCCATTAAACCTTTGATTAACTCTACCTGGTTTAATTTGCTTTCCATCTGCATTTATGCCTGTAGTTCCCAGTATATTAGTTTACATTTGAGTGTTTTTGTAAGTCATGTCTTTTAAATGTGACCTGGTCTTGTTTTCTCAGCTAGCTTGGAATCTCCTTAAGGGTAAAGACAAATGTCCTTTCCTTTCTTCACAACATATTCATAATAGAGGGTGCTCTACATATAATGGTTTCTTAATAGTTGTATTGTGGTCAGACTTTGACTAGTGGTATCAATTGGCTTAATTTTAAAAATGTGCATCTGTAGAAATTTTCAGTTGCTTTAGTGTATGCTTATTTAAAGACAAGATATAAGGAATATGCTACTTCATTTAAATGTTTTCAAACTGCCATGAATTTCAAGTAATACTAGACTTAATTTTTTTCCTTTTCAAACCACTCTGTTCATTATATTTAACAAAAAAATCCAGTAAGTCACATTAAATTTTTAGAGCTTTTTAATGCTATAATATTTTGGAGGAACGTGGTATTTGTATTAATAGCCATAGTTTTAAATGATTCTAAGCAAAAAAGGAATTATATGCCTTTTATGACTTTTATAAAAGGTGTATTTTCATAAAGAGACCAGGTTTGTTGTTTCTCATTTTTCCATTAAATTATTAAGTTATTGGTGATTTTTTACTCTTGGTGTTTCTCATGTAAACCTTGATATGGAGGAGACTGCTAGAATAAATTTCCTTCTTTGGAAATGGTTGTATTTGAAAAAAGAGGTTTCAATTAGAACTTTCTAAAACAAAACTTGTCCATTATCTTTGCACTTAAGGAATTTGCCAAAGCTGCTGTTTCTTCCAAATGAATGTTTGCATTTTGTTTTCCAGATTTTTTCTGTAATACCAGTTTTTGCTCCTTTAAGAAACTCTTTTACATCTTCTTCAGGAATGTCATTGTCTGCTGGATCTTCCCCTCTTCATTCTCCCAAGATCACTCCACATACTTCTCCTGCTCCCAGAAGAAGAAGTCACACTCCAAATCCAGCAAATTACATGGTGCCTTCTAGTGCCTCTACACCTGTTAATAATCCTGTTTCTCAGACTCCATCTTCTAGTCAAGTGATCCAAAAGGAAACTGTGGGTGGGACAACATACTTTTATACAGACACAACTCCAGCACCTTTGACAGGAATGGTAAGTGCATTAAAGAAGAACTAATAGTATTACTGTAACAGTTTCTTATCTTTAATTGAAAGTGGGTAAAAAAGAGACTTTCTGTCTTTACTTAACTGTTTACCCCTATCTGCTTGCTTTTTTCTCCCAAGCAGTTCCTTTGCAATTCCCTTTAACCTTAACTGGATACAGCTATCTGCCTGCTTCTCTCTACAAAGCAGGCTACACACTCTTCATTAGCATTTTCACTGACCACCTTTACCATTGATATGCAAAAGCCAGCCAACTGCTCTCAGCTCCAAAAACTGCAGAAAAGAAAAACTTTAAAACACAGTTTAAACTTTCCATTCATGGGTTCTTACCACCATCCTCAGCCTTTTTTAACCAAAATATCAAACCAAGACTATCAGTGCAGTGCAGACTAATTTATTTCTAACAAAGTGATTTCTAATTATCCTATTAACTACAAAAGAATCATGCAAGACTCAGAATACTTCAACATTGTCCAAACCCTTTCTCAGTATTGTTCAAAGTCCTTTTCCATATTGCCCCAAAATCCTCAGTCTCTCAGTCCTAATTGTCTCACCAATGTCCAGACAGAGTCCATCTCCAGACGCTTGAAGATTTGTTCCTTTGAATGTTCCTCGTTGTCTTCCATGCTGTCTTCTCCTTGTCACCTTCAGGTAGCAGGAACTCCATGGTGCCAAACCAGCAAAGC
>PVHY01006716.1:58427-72577 GCA_004024945.1 Uropsilus gracilis
CCAACACGGAGTTCAAATCTGCAAACTCCTTAACTGCTTTCAGCACACATGCTGCCAGCCTGGGCCAGCCGAGGGTTGAAGGCCCTCGGTGGCCACATGGCCAAGCTCACATGGCTCACATCTTTACAAGATGGCCGATTCCCATCTCTCCTCCACTGAACCTCTCTCTCTATCCAGTCTCCATATTCGAATCTGCATCAAAATCCTTCTCTTTGTTTGCATGCCCTTTATATACCCTGATTTCCCGCCTTCCAGGAAATCTGTTTCACCTAGACTATTTCACTTCTTTCTTCCCCCTGTATCCCCCTAAAGGGAAATTCCAGCTAAGGTCATTCCCCCATTTTAACATTACCTGTCCTTGAAATCTGCAATCTTAAACAGAAGACAATGGGGGGGGGGCACACCCTATCATTATGATATAAAAAAGTATTGAATTTTCTAATTTACATGATGATTCTGGTCTCCTTATCTCTTCAGAGTAATCTGTTCTACATTAGTAGTAACTAAATTTGGAAAAATCTGGTTTTAATCAGAAATTAGGTTATAGTCAAACCCTATTTTAGTTATTTAAGGTATGTTTGGTAAGAAAGGAAGAAAGGAGGAAGCTTAGTTTAGTTAAGAAAGGTGGAAGTTTAGTTTAAAGGAATCCCTGACTGAGATATAAAAGAGCTACCAAAGTGCTATCTTAGAGAACAGAGAAGGAGCGGGAGGGAGGAGGAAAGAAGTAATTTAATGTTCTATAAATTGTACCTCTTTAACTTTGTTATTTTGTCAGTGTTCAAAAATTATTTTTTAATTTTAGAAAAAGAAGTGGATGAAGAATTTATGAGTAAATCAGACATATTCTATTAAAATAATGCAAGCTGATCTAAACTAGATATTTGACATAGCTAGAGACGGTAGGCTAAGATGAAAAGTGTATTTGGATTTCAGTCAGCAGATTTTCATCCCACACTGATTAATGATTAACAATGATTTATTTTTACTACATTTAATATTTTGCTAAACTCTATTTCTGTGGTGAGATAACTGATTTATTATGTTTTTAAATAAGAGTCCTGGTTCTCTTGCCAGTGCTTTGTAACTCTTGAATCTTCATACCTATGAGATTGTTTCCCCATTATAAAATGTGTAGTATAACAATACCTAGCCTCCTATGAAAAGTAATGTGGAAAAAGTTGTAGAAGTACTTGTAAATTTTATAGAAATGCTTTTTGAAACGTAACAAAATAGCTAATAGTTTTATGTTCTGTTTTGTTTTCGGTCAGAGATCTTTCAAAAATTATCAAAGAACAGCATGCCGAACAGAAGGTCAAATAATTGAGGTAGAGTAGAGACTTTCTTTGGTTCTTTCAAGTAAGAATTCCATGAATGTTTATATCTTTTTTGATTTATTATATTTTATAACTATTTACATTTTGTTTTATCATGTTTGTAGAAAGAAAAAAGTTTTAATTTATAAAGAGGTTCTTTTGTCACAAAACTTGTTTCAGCTGTTTTTTATAGAGATTACATATGACACATTTTTGTAATATTTTTACCCTTTATACCACTCCTGAAAATGCGCTCATGATAAACCTGAAGTAGTTAAATCAAGTGCTGCTATCTGATATGAGGGGCCAAGTCAGGTAAAAAGAGGTACTGTTCTTCCTGCACATTGTAGGTTAGAGAGAAACATAGCAAGTATTACAAAAACCACTTCCTAGTTGAAGTCTAGAGTGAGATAATCACTTTGTGGCAACAGCAGTCATCTGAATTCATTCTTGAAAAAGAAAATGAATGTTTCAGCTTTTTAAATGAAATAATAAAAAATAGATATTTGGAATCTGCTTTAATTTTTATCATGAATTAATGATGGGAATGAAACACAAAAAAGGAAAGAAAGCAGGATGGTGGGAAAAATCTACTAGGAAGTAAGAAAGAGGAAGCTGGAAGCAGAATTAGTAAACTTTGTTTTAGCTTGATGGGAAGATAAATATATTGTTGAACCTTCCTGTTCTCTTAAGCTGCAGACCCAGTCCTTTTCTTGCTACTGTTGAATTTGAATTGTCCAACAAATACAGATATCACTGTTTAGATTGGCTACGAAAACCCTTCCAGAGCACAGTTTATTCTGTGGCCAGTACATTGTTCAATATCTGACTGCACCCAAACATTTCTATTTTATCTGGTTTCTTCTTCTCTCCCTCTTAGTTTTAGAAGTACTTAAAAGCTGTGTAACATTTTTTCCAAAGAACTGTTTTATCACTCACTGGAGCTTAAAATTGACTGTAGCTGAAAAAATGTTTTTTTTCCATCTTATTTCTAAAATTAATTATAAGTTTTTTTTTCTAATTAACTCGTTTACAAAGTGTACTGATAATATATTTTCTGAGCTGTTTAATTACTGTCACTTTAAAGATTAAAGATATATCAATTTACCACTTAAAGATTAAGATTAAATCAAAATGATAAAGTCTATCAATTGAAAAAAAGTTATTCATTACATTTCCCCCCACTCCTTACCTTTTTTTAAGGTATTTCCAAGCTATCATATTTATCCTCCAACAGCACCTCATGTTGCTTATATGCAACCAAAAGCAAATGCACCTTCTTTTTTCATGGCTGATGAACTGCGACAGGTATGTTTTTAGAATTCATAGCTGGAATAGTGTCATGTTTTAGCAAAGAACTGCAGAAAGAACAGAGCTCTTTTCAAATCATTATTTGCACTAAAGTAAACAATCTAGAATAAATTCTAATTGATAAATTTAAGGAAGTGTGGTTTTCAAGAAGATTTCAGGTAATTATGTTAGGATATAAAACAATAACTCTTTAAACTGACAGTCTTTCTGTACTTCCTATCTTTTGCATTGAAAGCTCTTTTAAGTATATTAAAAATTATTTAAACAGACAACTTTTTGCTAATATTTGTGGGTTGAGAATAAATTTTATAAAGCTACTGTTTTTTTTTTTTTTGTAATTTGGTGCTGATATTGTAGAATTTCATATTACCTTTAGATTCTCAGAAATATTTTTTGCTTCATAGAAATAATGTATCAATAGAATGTTCATAGAGTGAAAGGTTAACAAGTTGAGATCTTAAGTTTTCAGTCAGAGGATTAGTTTTGGGTTATACATAGCACAGCTTCTTAGACTTGACTTTACTTATAGATAGATATATCAAGTACTGGAATTTAGATATTTTACCAGTATTGGAATGTTTTTCATGATAGTATAGTTTCAAAATACAAATATCAAAAGCATTAGTATTATATTATCTAATTATAATATACAAAAATCCAGATATCAGAAACAGTGTTTTGATGTAAATGTATACTTTTTTTTATTAGGAGCTGATCAATAGACATTTAATAACAATGGCTCAACTTGATCAAGCAGATATGCCAGGTAAAATACAAAGTTGATTCATACTTCCTTTTAAATGATATTGTAATCCTTACATAGTTTTGCATGTTTTTATTCCTTTAACTAGCTACTGTGTTATGTATGTATTTATTAAGGGTTCCAAGATGTAACTGGTCATGTGGTTTACTTCAGTTAATTTTATACATAATAAAATTCTAGTTCTTAAAAATGTAGATACTTTCAAAATTCATGTGATTTATCTCACTGGGCACTAGAATATTGTCTTCTGAAACTTGTTAAAGGGGGAAGGTAATTATTATTATGATCATATAATACGTATATATATGTATATTTTTGGAGACCACCTTTGTCAACTATTATGCTTTACGTCTTTTTTCCTCAAAAAACTCTGTGAAATAGTAATGTTACCACCTCCATTTTACATGTGAGAAAAACGGAAGTTCACAGACAGGTTAAATATTTTGACTTTTATCACCCATGACTAGCAAATGCAGACTGTCTGGATTTAAACTTAGAGGTTTTTGGCTGTAACATAATGCTTCTCAGATACCATTAAATCTCTTTCTCTGCCTGTAGAAGATTAAATATGTTATAATTTAGTAAAACACTATAGATAATAGGAAAGCACTTACAGAAATAATATCAAAACTCTTAGTTGTAACCAAGGGATTCTGCATAGTCCAGTTGCTATCTTTTTGACTGTGAAGAATTAAAAATATTAGAAATACAATCTTAAATTGTGTTTTTTTTTTAATTGAGGTTGCAGTTGTTGCAATACTGTACATAATGTAGGGGTATAGGTTCATACTTTTTCAGATGTATGTTATTGTATCACCCACCACCAAAGTACTCCTAATACCTCCACTATGATCCATTGCCCTCCCACTCCCAACCCCTGGCCTCTGATACCCTCAACTTACAGATTTCTAGGGTTTGTTTTGCTTTAGTTTGATCTGTTCCTTGTTTTGTTTCTTTATATTCCTCATATGAATGAAATCATCTGATATTTGTCATATTCTCTGATTGTATTTAGTACAGTCCCTTCTAGTTCTATACATGTTATTACAAGTGGTAAGAGTTTGTCTTTTTTTGTGTATAGCTGCATAAAATGAGAGAGACAGACAGATGTGTTCTTAATCCACTCATCTGTTATTAGTCAGTTAGGTTGTTCCCATGACTTGGCTAGTAAAAATATGTCCCTTCAAATTAATGTTTTAGCATTCTTTTGGTTAACAGCCGAACACACTAATCAATTGTGCCACAGAGACTAGCCTTGTTTTAGCATTCTTTAAGGAAATACCTAGGAGTGGCGGAAACCTTCATACTGTTTTTCACAGCAAATGGCTAGTCTACATTCTTAACTGTGCAGGAACATTCTATTTTCTCCATAACCTAGCCTTGCTTGTTGTTTCTGATCCTTTTGTTATGGACTATTTTGACAGGTGAGGTCATCTCTTTATACTTTTGATTTGCATTTTTCTAGTGTTAAGTGATTATGAACATCTTTCATGCACTTGTTAGCCACCTGTATGTTTCTGGAGAAGTTTCTACTACATTTTTCTGCTCATTTTTTAGATAGGGTTATTTGGGGGGTTTTGTATATGTATGTTGTTATATGAGTTCTTTGTAAATCTTGAATAGGTATTTTTTTAGTTTCTTGGAGTTGTACTTTTAGTTCCTTTTCCACATTCGAAATTTTTGAAGTTTTCCACCCCTCCTCTTGCATCCCTCACCCCCTTCGGGATATCCAATGTCTGTTGCCTTCCCTAATGGGGTCAGATGGTTCACAAAAATTTTTTTTTATTTCACGTTGTAATTCATACTCTTCTTCCTCTTGAGTACTTTGTGCATTCTTATCTTCAGGACCATTACTAATTTGATTCTCTTATTTTGTCTGTTCTATTTCTATTATTTCTCTTGAATTTTTAAAATCTGATCTATGGAACTTTTAACATTCTGAATCTGTTACTTTTTATTTAAAATTTTAGTTTATATTTTGTGTTCATTAATTCTATTTTATCAGATTACTCATTTGTTTTTCTGCATTTTATTTTATCTTTTGATTTTTTTTTTTAAACACCACTTTTACCTCTATTTGATAGATAAAATCTGTACTTTTGTAGTTGGGTTTTGGAGAGTCCTTTCCTTCTGATGTCATATTCCTTGAGGTGTAAAGTGTCATGTGTTATAGTCTTTTTGTTTGCCCTTTTTGTTCCTTTAGAATTCCCTAATTAAAAGTACAAACACACACACACACACACACACACCACAGCAGTTTTAAAAAGTTGAGCTACATTTACTTTTCTTGACGGTAATGTGATTTTGTTTATTTTTTTTTTCATCTTTTCTGGATTCTGTAGCTAATGAAACCTGTTCATGCAGTTACTGCGTCAGATAGAGAGAATTGTGTATTTAAATGTAAAGTCAAGGTCTATGCTTTCCTTTTATGTTCTGAGTTTGTATATTTTTATGTATATTATGTTAAGAATAAGCAAAAGCATCATTGGTAGACTTTAACCAGTAACTTGAGTGTTAGAAACTAAAGATCATATGTTAATCCACTTCTATACACTTGTGTTCAATTAAGATTTAATAAATTTTTTTTTGTCACTGTTCTCTCTCTCTGATCTTTTGTCACATCTCATGTATATACTCATTTATTAATGATTGGTCATGCTATTTTTTTTTCCCTTTCCCTTTTCCATACTGTACTTGATATTTTCATGAAGGTAGTATTTTTCAAATCTGAAATCATAATTTATTTTCTATATATCAGTGTTTCTCAAATAGAAATAATTTTATCCCTCTTAGGTCATTTGGCAGTGTTGGAAACAAATTGGTTGTTACAAGTTGTGGTAGAGGTGTTACTGGCTACTAGTGGGTCGAGGGCAGATATGCTGCTAAATATACATTCCACATAGGACAGTCCCTAGTAATAGAGATTATTTGGTAGAATATGACAGAATTAAGAGATTGAAACGCTCTGCCATAGACTTGTGAACTTAACCATAGTGAGTTAGTCATTCTATATGTTGCTTGAGGGAAAGTCAAGTTGAATACAGGAAATAAGTCAAACTTTTCTTTAATATTTTTAAAATTATGTGATAGAACTGAGCCCCAGGCTAAAAATTGGGTCTACACTAAAGAATGCCTCTGTGTATAATATATTTAGTTGATTTTCTTTTTTGATTAGTGATGTCTAAGAATAGTTTAGGAACCCTTATTTATGTGGCAAAGGTAGAGGGATCATTTTCAAATACATTTTTTTGTAATTAGAGTATTCTTAATGTGATTTTGCCTTTATTTCTTAAAAATTATAGGTCAGAATTTATCGGTTGCATTTAAAGAGATTTATTCCTGTATTTAAGAGATAGTTAAACATGTTTTGTAAAAATTTTTAATTGGAAAATGGAAAAAAAGTCACTCTTATGACAAATACATAATAGTGTAAAGGAGAATAAAAATCTTCCCACTCAGAACTTGCTATTGTTAGTTTTTCTGCATTCTTTTATAAACGAATTTGTTTGCTTTGCTTATATCTACTTTTCACTTAAGACTTTTTGAATGTTCTTTAGTCTTTGAACACATTTAATAGAGTGGAAGCCATCTAACTGGAAAATATAATTGGTTGTATTTGAGAAACAAAATAGTTATATAGGGCTATAAAAGGTAAAAGATTCTGACTGTAATCTAGTACTTCTTTGTTTTATAATGTCTTTTTATTGCTAGTGAAATCTTAGTTATATAGCATTCTTATAAATATATTCTAGAATCCAAAATGTTTGTTATAAAAGTGGCTTATAGATTTTAGGTTTTTTATTACCCTGAGAGATTTATGAGTGTCTGCACATTAAAAGCTGTCTTCTTATGAATTACTCTAGCAGTCCCTACAGAAGTTGACAGCTACCATAGCCTGTTTCCTTTAGAACCACTGCCACCACCTAACCGGATACAGAAATCAAGTAATTTTGGATACATTACATCTTGCTACAAAGCTGTAAATAGCAAAGATGATCTGCCATATTGCCTTCGGAGGATACATGGTAAGGGAGATTAAATTGTTCTCTTTAAGAAGCCTATTATTAAAACTGAGCTGATTCAGACCTACCTGAATATACTTGCTTACTTAATAGGTGAATTTAAATGATAAAATTAATTTATTATTTCATTTGGATATTAATACCTCAGAAGCAATGGGTATAGCTTTTTTTTTTTTTTTTTGAATTTTTGAATGGAATAGGAGGGAGATGTCATTTATAGTTGAGTAGAAAAATTTTTCTTTTTAGGTTTTCGTCTTGTTAACACAAAGTGCATGGTGTTGGTCGATATGTGGAAAAAAATTCAGCACTCAAATATTGTAACCTTGCGTGAAGTGTTTACTACTAAAGCATTTGCAGAGCCTTGTGAGTAATTTGTAATTGTCTTTCTACTTGTGGGCTTCATTATTTGAGGCCAGATTGCAATAATAAATGTTTGTGTTTTGTTTTAAGCTCTTGTGTTTGCATATGATTTCCATGCCGGAGGAGAAACTATGATGAGCAGACACTTTAATGATCCTAATGCTGATGCCTATTTCACAAAGAGAAAATGGGGTGAGAAAAAATATATACAAGGTGTTTTTCCATTAATGAAGAGTAGGTTTGTGTTGTAATATTCATATAAATTTATCCCTGTAATCTATTCAGCTTAAGCATACCTATTTGATTTTAAAAATTATTATATCAAAGAATTGGGGTAAATTCTTAACAAATTTGTCTATATTACTGTCTATATATATATGTCTATAATAAGTTATACATCTGTATCGTTATATATTATGTATTATGTCTATAGGCTGAGATGAAGATGGGTTAGGAAAGACTCATGTAGACATCTGAAATTTAAGAATATGATTAAAATGTTTTCCTTTAAAAGTGTTTTTCTTTTTTAAAATATAATGTTTTCTGAATAGTAATGGTTTGGATAATTTAGTAAATGAAAGAAAATTCGGTAGCATTATCAAAATACAACCATTATGATCTCTTGGTATATTTCTTTCTAGTTTATTTATTCGTTTATTTATTTGGTCTCCGTTGGCATTGTTCATTTTATCATTTACTGTAAATACTTCCCCTTAATTTTTATATTTTGAAAATGATTACATTGTTATATTAGATTTATAATTATGTTGTTCAGTATATAATGATCTACTTCCTTGTAGTCTGATGTGACTATATATAAATAATATGTAAATGCTTTTGTTAAATAAATGCTTTTGTTTAAAGATAGAATTCCATATTATTTGAGAAATTAGTCTTCATAGTAATTTTTCAAGTAGCTTTTACTTAAGTGGAGAACGTTTTCTCCTCCCCCCCCCCCCCCGTTGTTTTATACTCAGATATTGCAAATAACCAAAATATTTAAATTATGTTCTAACAACTTATTAAGTGGTAAACAGCCTCAAAGTAAAATTAAACCCATTTTGAGATGTTACTCATTTATTCATTTGAGAAAGGGAATGCACCTATCATTTTCTGGCTTAGGAAAAAAGCAGCAGTGAATATTCTTTACTATGGCTTTTAATCTTTTAAAGGTTTTCTTGAATATATAATGTAAGAAATTGAAGGAGTATTTTTGGGATTGTGACTCCTCTGAAGGCTCTAATTATGGATAAAATATTACTTCTGCTTACTTGTAACTATGCTTTCTGACAGTTGAGAGAAGAAAGCTGTGGTTATGACTGTTTCACATTAAAAATCTGGTCATATAGTGTGGTCACTTTCTTCCCTTTGCCATGTCATCTGCAGATACCTACATAATTTTGTTGAAGGGGATGTGGTATAATTTTTCCTATAGATGAAGACAGCTTTAGTTGTTCAAGTTTATTTTAAGTAGTAACACCTGTGAAATAACTGTTGGCTTTAATTTATGACTGGGTTTCTCAACCTCAGCACTGTTGACATTTGGGACTGAATAATTATTTTTGTGAGGGAGTCCTGTGCCTTCTGGGATGTTCAACAGCATCCCTGACCTCTAACCACTGCATGTCAGTAGCAACGTCCTGACCTATTTGTGAACCAGAAATGTGTCTAGACTTTGCAAGTATCTCTTAGGAACAAAATTTATTCCCTTAAGAACCACTGATTTATAGCACTGCCTTTTGTTTAAAAAGCAAAAAAACAGCAACTCAACTACTCTGTGTTTGGTACTGAATAGTTATTTTATTTAGGTTCATGTCTTATAAGTCAGTTCTTTTTTAATATTTGAAAGTATTATTTAAATGGTAACAACTGTCTTAAACATACCATATACTTCACAGCAATTTCTAATACAAGGTAGTTCTCTGGCTTCTCAGGGTGGATATTTTTAAAAGGCCAATATTAAAGAAAGACCAATGTGTGTATAAATCTGTAGAGACATCAGTGAAAGTCTAGTGTTTTCTTACACTATTTAATTTATTAGAACAAGTGGGGAAATTGCATGTTAAAGTGCTAATTTAAAAATGGAAATAGCAATATATATATATAGGAGTTAAAGTACAGCTTTGAATGAGAAAATGTGGGTCAAACAACTAAACACTATCTGGCACAAGTAACTTCTCTGTGTTTGCTAGAAATATTCCTTAATTGCCTTCATTATATAATTATTTCTACATAGTTGTCTTTGACGTTGCCTTACTAGTAACCACTCGAGACGTTTTTAAAAAATCTATTTATATATAAATTTCACATCATTGTAATCCCAGGGATTCACCACCCTCCACTCTCCTCTCTTTCCCTCCCCCCTACCCCTGCCCGAAGTTGTGTGCTCAGTTTGGTGTTTAGCTTGTTTTGATTTTTCCTCATGGCTTTTGTTTATTTTTTCCCTATATCGCATATATTAGTGAAACCATTTGGTTTCTATCTTTTTCTTTTTGACTTGTTTCTGCTAATATGATTTCTTCTAAGTACATCCATGTTATAAAATCATCAAATTTGTCATTTTTAATTGATGAGTAATATTCCATTGTGTATATAGACCACATTTTTTTCATCTAGTCATCTGTTTTGGGGCATTTAGGTTGCTTCCAAACATTTTTTTTATTAACCTCAGTTAACACTGTCCTCCAGATTGTATTATCTTCATCTGTGCCTAAATTACAGCATAGTAGTGTGTGAATTTTGTATATGTCTTTCCCTGGAAATTTTATCCAAAGCCTGTTTGCTATTTAATATATCCAGAATTAACCATTTAGCCATATTGCTTTTATACATACATAACATAACATTTATTTATAATCATACGAGTCCTTGTTTTAAAAAATTATAAAATTTCGATTAAGCTTGTATGGCTTCTGCTGATTTAAGGATTATCAGTGACTAATGAATTAATATCAAGAAGTACTGGCAAGTCAGTAAAATGAAAATGATTGCTTTTCATGGTATACCAGATTACATACATCTGTGTTTCATAATAACTCGTAAGTGGCATTCAGTTTTTTACATTGTGTTTGTGAATTGAATATCATCCTAACTGGGATCACTATAATAGAAGAGGCAGAACAGTATATGTAGAATGAGAAAACATTAAACATAAATGATAGTCATTTCTTTCCTCTGACCACAGAGTGAACAGTTATTATATACCCCCAAAATAATAGAGGCTAGGAGTTTTCACATTCTAAGTAAAATAGTAGTCTTTAAAAAAAGAATTCCTGTTTTTAATCAATAGTTGGTTCACAGATACACATTTTTGCTTTAATTTTCATTCAAAAATTAAAGACCGCAAGAGAGCTATTCAGTAAAGAGTTCTGCTGCTGATAACAGTCTAAAGGTATAATCTTATAAATAGGAAGTTGTGGATTTGTCTTTTAAATTCTTAGCAATAGTTTGAATTTACATATTTACACTCATATACATGTGTAAATTGACAAGTAAATTGAATATACATGAATTCTGTATGTTAATTTTCATTTCAATTTTTTAGTTGATTACTTCTGTGAAGATACCAGTTTTTGCTTTATTCACTCTGTAGGTCAGCATGATGGACCATTGCCCAGGCAGCATGCTGGATTGTTGCCCGAGTCTCTTATTTGGGCATATATTGTCCAGCTGAGTTCTGCATTGCGTACCATTCACACAGCAGGTTTGGCCTGTCGAGTTATGGACCCAACAAAGATTCTGATAACTGGCAAAACGAGGTACTAGTATTTTAAGTCTTGGCTTCTTCACTGAGCATATAAATTAAGCATATAACATAAGACAGTTTAGTGGAAAAGCATGATAATTAGTTTTAATTCTACCTTTTTATATATTCCATCCAGAAGAATCGCTGTGATTTTTGAGTTCATTTGTAAGTTTAAAAAAAGTGTTGAATTCTTAATATTAAGTGCTTGATTATTATTCAAGTATCTTAATAAAGGTTGAGGAGTTATGTATAATTAGGCTTGTGTAAATATAGCAGTAATGTCAATACAGTAGTTCTGTGTACAACTGTGGTTCTCAAATGTTAGCATGACTTTGAATCCCCTGGATTGTTGGGCTCAACCCCCAGAATTTCTCACTCACTAAATCTGAAGAGGACCTGAGAATTTGTATTTCTAATTGGTTCCTAGGTGTTACTGTAGTTACTGATGCTTTGAGAACTACTGATACAAAGCTAAATTATATAGACTTTGATTTCACCAGAGTTTGGAGTTGCTGTAATTTTGAGAATTGTCTTTGACAACATAGCACAAAGAACTCAAGTTCTTGGAAGCCTGGTTTCCTGGACACCTATCCTGGCTTTGTTAACATACTGTCTGTATGGTCCTGAGCAAATTACTTCTCTGTATTTAGAAACTTTATGAGACAGGTACTGTTATTCTTTCCATTGTCCACATTTGTAAGGTACTTGTCTTAGCATGTATGGAGTAGATTTTCATATGTAAACTGTAAAATTAAAAGATGTATGTTACCACATACATCTTTAGCAAATGTTAGAAGCTAATTAGTTCCTTTCATGAACAATGAAGAAGCAACTTGGCATGATGAAGAGACAATTGAAAAAGTAGACAAGTTATGATTTATAATGCTGACCTTATCAGTATTGACTTTATCACCATAGGCCTCTCTTTTGCCATCTGTGAGTATTTCCTAACCTCTAAAATACTAATTGGTAATTATTATATGGGGTTGGAGCATATTAGACTCATTAATATTCTTGTATTCTTCCTAATGTTAATGGGAAATGTTAGATTTCAACTTGTCTTAATTTCAACTTGTATTAATTTAATTAGCTTGTATTAATTTCAACTGTATTAATCTTATTCTAATTATTTAAATTCTCTGATCTTTAAAGGTTGCGAGTAAATTGTGTTGGAGTTTTTGATGTTTTAACGTTTGATAACAGTCAGAATAATAATCCACTGGCATTAATGGCTCAATACCAGGTGAGTAGGAATTAATAATGGATGCTTACTAACTTAAGGCCTGATTTTTTTTAAAAATAAAATTTCTTTATTTTAAAATATTTCAGGGTTTTAAGTCTAGATTTCAATTTATTTTGGGAGTATTCTCTTTGAGAATGTATTGAACATGTGTTTCTTAATCACAGGAATGTCTGTAGATATTAGGTATATAGAATTAAGAACAATGTAGGTAGTGGCTTTAACTGTTCAAGTGAAAATGTATTAATGTGATTGGAAACTTGTCCATAGGTTAGATTACAGCAGATTAGTCAGATGAATGAAGTATATTAAATGATATTGTGCTTTTTTCCTCTTCTTCAGGTGTTAAAAATCACACCTAGTATTTTTCCTTGTAGAAAAGTTGTCCCATTTCCACATTGAACATTTTAGAAATATTTTCAAAGGATCATTGTACTATTACCTCCTAAATAACTTTTTTCTTCTTTTTTATAAAAGCCTACTAGTCACTTGTACATTTTCAGAATTTGCTGATTGTCTTATTTGGTAATAATAGTATGGATTTAAGCCCTGTTTTGTTATATTATTAGCTATTTTTCTATTTATTGATTGATTAATGCAAGGCATAAGAGAATATAAACCATATTGTTACAAGGAACAATAACTATACTTGCTTTTGCCTTGATTACTCTGTAAACAACATGACTATTTAAATTGGAGTATAGGCAGCTTAGATAAGAATTTTTAGTGTTTCTGAACACTTGCTAAATTTTAGAGATTTGAAATAAGACAGAACTCTTTAATTACATGAAGAAACAAGAACATCCTGCCTATTCAACTTCTTTAATTAAAGGTTTTTGTTTTTTGTTTTTGAGACTGGGTCTCATTATGTTGCCTGGGCTAACCCCCAACCTGCGGACTCAAGTGATCCTTAGCCTCAGCCTCCCAGGTTGCTGGGATTACAGGCATGCACCACCATGCCCAGCTACTTTTTAGCACCATGGTCTCGCTATGTTTCCCAGGGTAGTCTCAAACCCGTGGACTCAAGTGATCCTTGGCCCCAACCTCCCAGTGATTGGATTACAGGTGCGTGCCACTGTACCTGGCTATTAAAGCTTTTATTTTATTTTATTTTATTTTATTTTATTTTATTTTATTTTATTTTATTTTTTTGAGACTAGGTCTTGCTATTTTTGTCTGTGGAACCGCAGGCTCTCGTTGCCCGGGGTACCACAGACTCAAGCAATCCCCAGCCTCAGCTTCCCAGGGAGCTGGGATTACAGGCACGCACCACCATGCCCAGCTATTTTTTTGGAACTAGGTCTCACTACGGGCCCCAGGCGGGACTCAAACCGCGATCCCTAGCCCCTGCCGCTTCATAGGCTGAAGCTTACAAGCACGAGCCACCGTGCCCGGC